>JAODAL010014360.1:0-87758 GCA_025379985.1 Phyllomedusa bahiana | reverse complement strand
GCGCCCCCCCCCCCCCCCCCCCCCCCCCCTCTCCCCTCCGTGATTTTTACAGGGGTAAATCCTTTTTTAAAAAATTCTCTACCTAACACATAAAATTCCCAATCTTATCTAACTAAGTTGTAAGGATCACACTAACATAGAGCTTTCCTTGAAAAATAAAATAATTTCCCGAGCTGATTGAACACAACGACGATTCCTACTGCTATGAGACCTGACAGACATGATCATAAACGGAAGGGTGTTTTAGTTAAAAACGGGGGGGTATGTTTTTTTCCACCCATTGCAACCATACAATCCCAGTCAGACGTCGCACACACATCTCACCCCTCTCTATTCGTAATCTGTTTTTGGCCCCCCAAAAGACGGGAAAGCGCCGAAAGGCGCAATTTTTAATAATGATGCACAGTTTTTAACCTAAATTATCCTGATTTTAAAAATTTCGTCCCCAAAAAAAAACTGGCCGATTTCAATTTTTGTCGATAATAATCCCAAACACTACTAGAAAGAGTACTGTATTATCGGGGCCCGAAATTCCACTCTCCTGGTAAAGCCATTCCCCCAAAAAAAAACTTAAAAGTAAATTTTAAAATTTAAATCAAACAGAAAAAAAGACCTACTTTTTTTGGGACTTCCTGGGGTCTGACGAAACTAAAATTGAAATTTTGGCCAAATTACAATCTTTAAATAGGGAAAAAAGGGGAACTTGGAAGCCTAAAACACCATCCCAACTTGAAACAGGGGGGTGGCATTTTAGTTGGGGGATTTTTTATTTCGGGAGGGGGTGCATTTCACAAAATAAGGCATCGTGAAAAAAATTAGGTGACAATACTGAAGCAACATCTCAAGGCATCAGCCAGGAAGTTAAAGGGAATGTGTCATCAAAAAATGACTTATTGTTTAACTCACATTTTTATGTTAAACACATTTTTTTAGGAATTTTTGGTTATGTTTTTTTTTTTTTTTAATTTTCCATATCACTGTCAGTATTGTTTTAATAATTCTTAAGTCCTGCAGTTTTCAATTTGTATACTAATCCTTATAATCTTCTGACACTTCCTGTTCTGTTTAGAGAGCTTTTCAGCAGTCTGCTCATTATCAGTAAAAGCAGGGACAAGCTGAAAGGAGACACCATTGTGTACAGATAACACAGAATCCACCAGTCACAAGAGGAGATGTCACAGCTCCCCTCTCCCTTCCCTGCACAGTGAAAACTCTCCTATACAAGTCTATGGGACAGAATCTGTCTTAAGAATCCTATGTGCATGAAGCTGCTGTAAAGTATCTCTCTGACTGCTATTAAAGTAGTTTAAGCAAGAATGTCTTCCCCACAATCATATATAGACAGCCTAATAGAGAAATCTACAATCAGGAAATAAAAACGACTAAGAGGAAAAGAATATGGATCAGGGGCTTGATTTAATAAGTAAAAAGAAAAAAAAAAAAATTGGCGACAGATTCCCTTTAAAGCTTGGGTGAAAATGGGTCTTCCAAATGGACAATGACCCAAAGCACACTAACAAACTTGTTACAAAGTGGCTTAAGGATAACCAAGTCAATGTTTTGGAGTGGCCATCACAGAGCCCTGATCTCAATCCTAATGAAAATTTATGGGCAAAGCTGAAAAGGCAGGTGCAAGCAATGCGACTTATAAACATGGCTCAGTTATACCAGTTCTGTCAGGAGGAATGGGCTAAATTCCAACCAACTATTGTGAGAAGTTTCTGGAAGAATATCCAAAATGTTTGACCAAAATCATGCAGTTTAAGAGCAATGCTACTATATACTATTGAATTGTATGTAAACTTTTGACTTTGTCGTAGTCCTTAGTCGGCGTGGCTACGCCCGAATCATGTCACTCTTTCCCCTGATTGTATGCCTGCCTTGCATTGCTTTGCATTGTTCACTATTTTTGTATCGGCTATATCCAAAAAAAATTATTTTCCCTTTTTTATATCTGGTGCTGCCTTAGATTTTTGTTTTCACTTTACAAGGCAAGGGATGGTCACAGCCAGGATATAACGAAAAAGAAAGAGCTTCTATAAGGTGAGCTGGTTTATGCGTATGTTTTGCCTCATAAACTTTTGACTTTGCAGAAAGCAATTAAAATACCTAAACAATTTCTCTTTTTCTCATTATTATGGTATTTGTCAAATATAAATACTTTTGGTAATCCTAATTGACCAAAAAAACGGTAAGGTTTATTCTGATTTCTTCAATAGTGAGAAAAACATGTTTATGTGTTTTTTATTAGTGTTGTAAACTTCTGGTTTAAAATTTAAAGTGGGGAAACTATTGGGAGCGTGGTTTTGTTTCAATTTAATTTCTACACAACTAAACCATTTTTTTTAAAAACTCATTGCCTTTTGAGCTGCTTTAAAATGAGCTACTACAACAGTTGGGCCACAGCCCAGCATTATTTTTTATTGATGTTTGGAAAAATTTTTTTACTATTAAGTGGCCAATCATTCTAATAAAGTAGAATTTCTTTAAATTTTTCGGGAAAAAACTTTGGTTCTGCACAAACCCAAAATTTGGGGTGTTTCCGGAACAAGGGTTTTTTTTAATGGGAAAAATACCGCAAGCACAGGGCGTTACACAGGGGGGGAACTTGGGGAGAAGAAAGGGGGGACCCTAAATGACATGTCAGACTTAAGCCAATCAGGAGCCCGGCGGGCCTTGATTCACACACTATAAGTAAGGACGGCACCCGCACTTCTAAATTCCCTCTTGTGTTTGGCATAACCCTCTGTGCTCGGTTGTCAGGGAGACTCATTTTAAAACAAATTTCTTTACTCAGCGATGGGTTAGGGGGAAAAAACCACTAAAGTTGTTTTCTTTTTCACCCAGGTTCAGTCCTTTGCCATACAATCTCCTAAAAAAATGCTTTTATCAAGACTGGGGGGCGTTGCCCCAAATTTAAACCACACGTTATAAATTTTATTTATTTTTGGGGGGGATCTCCCCGGGTGGGTGTAATTCTGCCCCATAAATTTCATTTCACCTGTGCTTTTTTAGGGGAAATTTTAGATTCTGGGGAAACCACTCAACCCCGTTTGGTTGTATTGGGGGGGGAAATAGAGTGTTTTCTGTCCACCGCATTTAAATTTTACCCCGTGCTATTATTTGGGGGGGTTTCAATAGGGAAACCTCAAAACCCCGTTGTATTTATTGGAGTAAATTTAAATGTTTTCTGTCCGCCACATTTAAATTTCACCGTGCTATATTAGGGAATTTCAATTCTGGGAAAACCTTCAAAACCTTTAGTGTTTATTGGGGTCAAATAGGTTTTTTTGTCCACCTTTATTTACACTGTGCTATTATTGGGAATTTAGATTCTGGGAATCCACCAATCCCTTTTGTGTTTACGTTTAAATCAAATACGAGTTTTTTTGTCCGTCATCATTTAAATTTCACTTGAGCTATTATTAGGGAATTTCAGATTCTGGGAATCCTCAATCATGTTGGTGTTCTACTTGGAGTCAAATACAGTGTGTTTTTTGTCCACCATTTATACATTTAAATTCCACCTGTTCTTTCAGTAGGGACTTTCATATCCAGGGATCTCTCAAGCCTGCTAGTGGTCCATTTGGAGTAAAATGTGGTGTGTTTTTTTTTCCCCCCATATATACATTTAAATTTCACCTGTTCGTTTCTGTAGGGAATTTAATATTCAAGGGTTAATTTCTCCTCTTGTTTTGTTGGAGTGAAATACAGCGTGTGCGTATTTCTGCCACATACATGCCTGAAATCCATCAACTTCAGACCGGTGGGGGTATTTTAATCTGTGGCCAAGAGTTAATTTATTCCCTTTGGTGTCATCAGTAATTTTGCATTGACGCCAATCATTTTGCCATTCATTTGATCTTTCAGTGTCAGCTTTCATTTGGTCAATAATCCATCATTGCTAAAGCCAAAAAGAAACAGGAGTTGAACCCAAAAATAAGTAAATGGAATATTTGCATTTGTTCTGTGTTTTGTATCCACTCCACAGATTAAAAGAAGGGGGAAACCAAACATAGTGGCAATGTCATAGAGTGGTGGAGGGTGGAAAAAGCATTAGAAAACCACAGAGTGGTCGACTGAGAGAGTGCTCAGTTGGCAGCAGCATGAGGAGACTTGAGTGATGAGGTGGCAGCAGCATCAGAAGGCTACATAATGGCCCAGTGAAGAGTGGGGAAGTGGGTGGCAATATCAGTCCCTGGTAAAGATGGTGGGTGGTAGAAGGAGCAGCTGGCAGCAGATGTGTGGAATCAGGCTGGTGGCAACATAAGAATAGTAGCTGAGGCAGGCCCAAGAATCCAGGGTTCAGGGACTGCTCAGGGTGCTGCTGCTGGTGGGTTCCTAAATCACTAAGAGGTGAAGAAAGCTGCTCATCAACAACTCCAGCTGATGGAGCTCATACTGCTCGTAACCCCCCCCCCCATTCCTCCACAGCCGCCGTGGCAGTGGTACATGACCACTGATGAACCACCCAGTCAGACCTGCTAGTGGATGTACCATGGCGCAGATAGGTAGCGGCCAACTGACTACATAGGATGTCTCTGTAGTACTTGAGTTTGTCTTCTGACTTGGCAGGTGAAAAAATTCCCCCATATGGGACCGGTAATGAGGGTCCAAGAGGGTGGAGAGCCAGAAGTCATCCCTCGGTCGGATGGTAACAATTCAGCTGTCACTAGCCAGGCAAATCAGCATGCAGCGGGCCATCTGCTCAAGTGACTCTGAGGGACTCCCTGCCTCCATCTCCACTGTACACTGCCACAGGGTGTCTGGGTCGTCTTCCTAATCCTCCGGTTGCTCCTGCTCCTCTTCTGTCACCTGAATAAAAAAAAACACTGGTTTCGCCAGACACTACTTCTGCTCCAATGTCTTCCTCCTCCAGTTCAGCCCCCACTGGACTCATGTGGCCGTGAGATGTAGTCGACACGTCTCCAGTCCCCAGACTAGACAGATTTTGCAGCATCTGTTCCAGGACATGAAGCAGTGGAATGACGTCCCTGCATCCTGCAGTCCTGGCGACTGACATATAATGTGCCCACCTCAAAGGACCTAAGCACATGGCAGGTGTCACACATGAGCTGCCACTGGCAGACATTAAAATTACACAGGTGTGTACTCCTGTCCGCTTGGATCATCAATAAACCATTAATAGCCTTTCTCTGTTTATAGAGTCGTTCCAACATATGGAGGCTGGAATTCCAACGGGTGGAAATGTCACATATCAGCCTATGTTGGGGGAAGGCGGTCTGGTGCTGCAGCTTAAGGAGGGTGTGTTTGGCGGTGTAGGAACGGCTGAAGTCCATGCAAAGTTTCCTGGTCATTTTTAGAATGTCTTGCAGATGGGTGTAAGACATGAACAACCAGATTTAACATGTATGCCATGCAGGGAGTATTGCTCAGCCCTCCTCCTATGCAGCACAGACACCATGTGCTTTCCATTGTATGTCACAATGTTTGCTAATTTTCAGTTGTCGCGGAGAATGTCACAAATCGATTTCATCTTGCCTGACCCGGAGCAGTTCCTCCCGTGTGTGACTTTGTTCACCCAGGGGAATACTCCTGTCCACTTGGATCATCAAAAATCGTTAATGTCCTTTTTCTGTTCATCAATTTCCCCCTGTTCATCAATTTCCCCCTGTTCATCAATTTCTCCCTGTTCATCAATTTTTCCCTGTTAATCAATTTCCCCCTGTTCATCAATTTCCCCACGTTCATAAATTCCTGTTTTTCTCTGTTTATAGTTTCTCTGTTCTGTTTACCTCAAGGAGGGTGTGCTTGGCGGTGTAGAAATGGCTAAAGTGAATGCAAAGTTTCCTGGCTAGTTCTCTGAATGGTGAAGAGTCCACAACATGAAAAGCGAGGGACAGCAGTACCATCAACTTGGACAGGAGCACGTTCATCTTCTGCACTTAGGGATAGCTAGACGGATACTGCTGTCTCTTGGCAATCGTCTTGGTGAACGACTGCTGGCACCATCAGTGCAGAGGAGCAGGAGTATTTGGACCGGTAGATGATGGTGGTGCAGCTTTGACTGCCTGAAATGGGAGGCATGCCACTGGGTGCTGCTGCTGTTGGGACAGGATGGACCACCACATCTGAGACGTTTTGCCCAGGCCACTGTAAGGTGGCACTGCATGATGTTGATGCAGGGCCGTGGTGCCAGTGTTAGGTCCCTGGTCACGCTTTACTTTCTGCCCAATGATTCTACATATAGCCATGTTCGCCCCTCTGGTGTCTTGTCAAAAAACGGCCACACGCCGAGTAGGTGATTTAACCACCAATGCTCCGCACTGACTGACTGTTACCACCGCTGCCCCGGTGAGCCTCTGTACCGCTACTTTCTGGGACTTGCAAAGTGGGTGGTCTAAATTGTGGCCGTTTGGCTCCCAACCTCGCACTGCTGCCACCTTGTTGATTCCCGGCCACACTACCGACTTGCGGGCTGCGCCCCTGCCTCACACACAAGCTGCCACTGTCTTCTTCTAATAATAATTATGAAGCCCTTACTTCCAGGGCTGGGACAATGGGTAGTCGAAGGTAGACTACCGCCTAGGGCGCCACTTCATCCCAGGCAGAAAAGGGGGCGTAAGGAGGCATGGAGTGGACTGAATTTTCCATTTGTGGGGCACTTTATTCCTTGTTTAACTAGGGCACCAGAATACCTTGTCCCAGCCTTACCTGCTTCACCCGACTTTCAAGTGCGATCGGCTACATCGATTAGTGTTTGCCTGTCACCGCCGTCCACCTAACGGTGTCACTGTACAAAGCCTGACCACTCGCAACATAACCCATTGCAACTCTCCCCATCACTACTTGCCTGCTTCTGCAAGAAGCAGTGGATGTCTTGCCCACCCCTTTGCTGCCCACTGTCCTCAAATAGTTGGTCCTCACTGTATAGTGGCACAGAAGCCACAGTACATAGTAGTTCTCTGGGTGTGGGAAGCGAACGGGACAAAGGTGGTTGATGACAGGTGAAAACCCCTCACCTTTCCCGGGGCCCTGCCAAATAAGGGTTGTGTCTGGGCAAACCCACCGACTCTTGGCTGGGGTTGTCAGATGTCATCTGGGGGAAAGTGTAATGACTTAGTGTGTGGACAACACATGGCCGCTAGATGACACCGTAAGCTGTGGCCTAACAGGGTGACCCCTGCTGTGATGTCCCCTTACTGTGCTGCGACCTGTGGTGGCTCCAGGAAGCTGTTGTAGGATCTTAGCCCTCAGCTTTTTTTTTTCCAGCTGGCGCTGCCATGACTTTATCAGGCTGCGCTCCCGCTTCAGTTATTTTGTTGGAAAATTCAGCGAACTCGGCGAACAAAATTTTTGAGAAATTCTCCCATCTCTAGTTACTATTGATACACTGTTGACAACTATGTTGACAACTTAAGTTAAGTTAAGTTGTTTTCTTACTAATTTAATGAGTTATGTCTTACTTTTGCATGCATACTAATAAATAAGGGTTTAAGTTTGCCTTTGGCAAAATATAAGTAGGGCACTAAGTTGTGGTCCTAGTTTTTTTCACGTCAGTGAAAAGAGTAACCTGATGTTAGAGAGTCAAGAGATTGCAAAAAGCATGGTGTTAGAACCTCTAGAAATAATTGGTAGCATGTAAAGGTTAGCCAGTCTGGCACAGCATCTTTTTCAATAGCCACATCCTAAAGAGTACAAATCAACTGTCCCCCATGGTTGGAGCATTTAATGAGTCAATTGCCCACTAAGGTAGATGTGGTAAACCTGAGTCTTTGATGTCCTTGATTACAGATGCAGTTATGTGATCAAACTGATAGGGTCAGATGTTCCCCATATGAGGGAATTATAAAGTATAAAGGAAGTTAAAGCCAATCCCCAGGGGTTAGTATATATCATCTACTAAATGATCAGTGACTGGTACATATAAAGTCAATGCTTTCTGTTGTCTTTGAGCATTGGTTAGAGAACAAATTTATGTATTACCAGATTAGATTAATAGATTACTGTTTTACACTTTAAGAGTAACTCTTTAGCATTTACAGATCTTGAGAATAGGTCTAGTTTGTATCCTTTTTCTGTTTGAATTATTTTGGGCATAATATTTATAGACTTTACACACTCTTGTGAGATATAGCTCCTGGCATTAACAATGGATCCTCTAAGCCATTGTCCAGTTTTTGATTTCTAAACTAGATTCAGAGTCTCAGGAATTCCTGCAGTAGTCTCAGACTAGTGGGGATAGCAAACCAGGACCATAGTTAGGGACCAGACAAAAGAAAAAAACAGGTAACTTTAAACAAATGTATATACTGTATATAGAAAAATCAAGTGCAAAGCTGAAGTGAAAACCAAGAAGAACAAGTAATAAAAATAGAAGTAACAAGCAAGGATCAAAGAGTAATACAAGAGGAATGGATGACAGGAAACAATATTAAGTATATATTTTAACTCACTGGACACCTGCTGCCTTATTCAAAGTGTGGCTGTTCTAAGTGAGAAGATGAATTAAAACTAGAACTGAACCAAGATTGAATAAGAATTGCAAAAGGTAATATCTACTTATACTCTTCTCTTTCACTAATAGCTTTCTAACCCATCACTCTTACGTGTGCGACCTCACTTAGAATATGCTGTTTAGTTCTGGGCCCCAGTTTGTAGAAGAGATGTAATGGAGCTAGAGAGAGTTCAAAGACGAGCAACCAAACTTATAAGGAGAATGGAGCATCTTAGTTATGAGAGGTTAGTAGAATGAACTTATTTAGTCTTGAGAAAAGAAGGCTTCGGGGACATGATTAATTTATATAAATATATAAATGGTCCCTACAAAAAGTATGGGAAAAACTATTTCAAGTGAAGCCCCCTCAAAAGACAAGGGTACATTCCTTCAACTAGGGAAAAAAGGATCCAATTTCCAGAGGAGAAGGGTGTTCTTCACTGTAAGAACTGTGAATCTGTGGAATAGCTTGCCTGAAGAGCTGGTCACAGCAGGAACTGTAGAGTTTCAAGAAAGCTTAGATACCTACCTGGAAAATAAAGAATATCAAAAGCGTATGTAGCTATGTAAAATTCTGGATCCTGCTGGTGGAGGCTCTGGGGTCAGAGATAGGGTCTCCACTGGAGCAGATTGGTTCTTGCCTTGTGGGTTGCAGGGCATTAACCAGTGGTGAGGCTGGGCTTAAAGTCCTTGTTAAAGAGATAAAGTAAACATCCAGCTCACCATGTAATGCAGATCAGCACGGACGCTGCTGTCAAGGCAGAAAATCCAACGTGAGTAGAGAGGAATGTCCAGCTGAAGTTAAATGCAGATAAAATCCATTTTTATTCAGAGAAGTTTAAAAATGACATCCAAGAAGTAAAATCATCTTACGTGTTTCAGGGCCAGTACGTTTCTTTGACCTGAAATGCGAAAGATGTTTTTACTTCTTGGATGTCATTTCTAAACTTCTCCGAATAAAAACTTCTCCCTTTACCCACATTTTCCCCACCCTTGGTTGAACTTGATGGACATGTGTATTTTTTCAACCATACTAACTATGTAACTATGTAAAGAGACTAGGCTGATCCTTCCACTAAGTTAAATTGGTTTCCCCAGAAGTACTTCATGTCTGCTTGTCTCAAAGTCTTTTGTGGGATGTCCAGACACAATATGACTTATGCATTCTGGAGGAACCTCATATCCCATACTCCCAGGCTTTCTTTATAGTTGGAATTGGAAAAAAATTATCATTTCATAATTGTAATATTGAATCAAACAAACAAGTTTTACTCACTTTCAGATACATACTTTTACATGTTTTGTAATACTGCATAATAAAGAAACATCTTTTGAATAATGAATATGTCTAAAGGGATTTTAAACAAGGACAGAACAGGTGAGAACACATAAATCTTAATATACATATAATATACTGCAATTCTGTGACTACATTAAGAAATATGTGATGATATTACTAAGTAATTAATTTAGTGGAAAGCTATCCATGCTCAAACTAGTAGGCAATGTTAGCAATATCGTCAAATCGAAATCCCATAGAGGGAAAATAACTAAGTACCAGAGACTAAAACAGATTTAATAACTTCTAGTAGAAAATAATTAAACTGAAGAGCGTACTTGAGAATAGAAAAAGGCTTGTTGGATAAAATATATAGTTTGAAAATGAGAAGGAAAAAGGCCTTAAAGAGAATCTAACATCTTGTTACATAGTATGGTCGAAAAAAGACAAATCCATGTGGGCAAAATGTATTTCCCAATACTAATCTAGTGAAAGGTGGAAAAATCCATAAGGCATAAGCCAAAAAGGAAAAATCTGCCTCCTGATCCCATGTGATGATCAGTCCAGATCAACAGTTTAGCAAAAATGTTAATCATTTATATAAACCTTAGTTATTTTGTTCTAAGAAATTGTCTAATCATTTTTTGAAGTCCACAACTATTGATGCTGTGACTAGCTTCTGTGATAAGATTCACAGTTTTTATGGTAAAGAAGGCTTTCCGCCCTTGGCTATTAACCTTTTTTCTTCAGTCAGAGGGATTATAAACAAGTTCTATAAAGAGATTTTACAAGAAAGTGCTTGTTTAGAATATTTTTTGTAGGGCCTCATTACTTGCTTACAAATAAATCATGTCTCTGCTTAGACATTTCTTTTGAAGGCTAAATACTGATAGTTATTTTATTGTTTTCATAACTGAGTTTATTCAAGCCATCTATCAGTTTAGTTGCTCATCTTTGTAAATTCTCTTGCTCCAGAGCATCCCTTCTATGAAATACTTGGCAAAAATCCAGCAAACCTCAAGAAAATATTTAAAAAGGGGTTTCCTTTATTGAAGACTAAAAATCTAAAAACATAACATGAATCAGAAGGCAAGGAAACTGCTGACGTGTTTCGAGCTGTCATCCCTTAGTCATCCCTTCTATGAACTGGTATCCAGTACTAAACTGCATATTAAAGATGAGGCCTTACCAAAGCTTTTAAAGCAGTAATATGTTTTCCCTGTCCTGCAAGCTCATCCCTGTTTTTATACATGAAAACAACCTGCTGGCCTCTGAAGCAGTTGATTGAAATTGGATGCTATTATATAGTCTACAAGTACAGAACATCTAGACCATTCTCTACAAGCGTCTTTACAAGTTTGCCTCCACCCCTAATAGATATGATGAGTAAAAATTATTAATACCCAGAGTTTATTCACATTGAACCTTATTTGCCAAGTGAATGGCAAATTCAGTATTGGTGTTACATAGAATGTATACTGCTACATAGCTTGGTGTTATCTACTAACATAGAAACAGTGCTATTAATCTTATTTTCTTTGTCATTCATAACTGACTTAAATAATAGTGTAACGGCTGAGTAGTGGATCCACTGGACCACCGCAAGCGATGATAGCTAAGCCACGCCAGGGAACGGAATCTAAGTAGCCCCCGGTTTTCACCAGAGCCCGCCGCAAAGCGGGATGGACTTGCTGCGGCGTGAGGCTACAGGTCGTCCCCCCTGACGTGACTTGCTTGCGGTGGCGGCCGAGGTGCAGCGAGGTACAGAATCGTAGTCCGAGAAACGTAGTCGTGGGTAGGCAGAATGTCAGGGCAGGCGGCAGAGGTTCGTGGTCGTAGACAGGCAGGAAGGTCAGGGCAGGCGGCAGAGGTTCGGAGTCAGGAAACGTAGCAAAGGGTCTGGTACACGGTTTGGGCGAAATATGATGTCTGGAACGCTTTTCTATGGCTCCGGGGCAACATGGGATCCAGCGAGGAATGACTGCAGAGCGGACCCTTAAATAGGGGAGGCGTCAGGCAGACAACCAATTATTGTGACACTGTCCCTTTAAATTAACGAGAACGAGCGCGCGCGCGCTAGGGAACGGGCACCCGCAGCCTGGCCGGCAGGAGACGCGGGGGGGAAACAGGAACGCGGCCGGGTAAGTTACCAGCAGGGGCGGACCCCGGCTCGTCCGCGGCCAGCGGCAGCCACCCGACCCCGGCAGGCGCCCGGGAGGGGGCCCAAAAGAAGCGGGGGCCGCCGCTACAGTACCCCCCCCCCTTAGATCCCCCCCTCTTCTTAGGCTGAAGGAACTTACGGAGCAGGTCTTGATTCAGGATGTTAGACTCTGGTTCCCAGGACCTCTCTTCGGGGCCGAAGCCTTTCCAATCTACCAGAAAGAAACGCCACCCCTGATGGTTTTCATGTCCAAGATGTCCTTTACCTCAAAAACATCAGGGGACTCTAGGACCGGAGACGGGGCAGGCCCCTCGGGAGAATCGGTTCAAGACCGAGGCTTAAGGAGGGGGGAGTGAAAGGCATTAGGGATCCGGGAGGGATGGAGGAAGGCAGAGCTTTAGGATACCGGATTCAACTGTCGAAGCACTCTGAAACGGACCAGGAACCGCGGACCCAATTTATAACTGGGGACCTTGAGGCGTATGTGTTTGGCCGAAAGCCACACTTTATCTCCAGGGCGGAATGTGGGGGAGGGTCTCTACTCTTGTCAGCTTGGAACTTCATGCGGGGCGGATCCCTTTTGAGTAACGCTTGTCGGGTCTCACGCCAAATGACCCCGATATCCCGCACCGGGTTGTCCCCGGCTGGAACCTCGGCGGCGGCGGCCACGGGGCGGGGGGGGGCGTGGGTGACGTCCAAAGACCACAAGGAATGGGGAACGGCCAGTAGAGTCGGAGTCCCGATGGTTATAGGGGGAATTGGGCCCAAGGAAGCATTCGGACCAGTCGCCCTGGCGTCCGGACACAAAGTGCCGTAGTTTACTCCCTAAGATCTGGTTTACTCTCTCCCCTCCCCTTTGGTTTGGGGTGGTACGCAGAAGAGAAAGTCCAGTTTAATTTGCAAGCGGGAACACAAGGCACGCCAAAAATTTAGAGACAAATTGGACGCCTCGATCGGAGACAATGTGAGATGGTAAGCCTTTGCAGGCGAAAGATGTGCAGAAAAAAATGACCCGCCAACTGGGGAGCAGAAGGGAGCCCAGGCAGCGGCACAAAGTGGGACATTTGAAAAACGGTCAGTGACCACCAGATGCCCGAGTTCCCCGAGGAGGGAGGAGGCCCGTGATGAGCCCCATGCCTATGTGTGCCCAAATGGAACCTCCGGAACAGGCAGGGGGACTAGGAGGCCAGTGGGGCCTATGGCGTGGAACCTTGTTTCGAGCACAAGTGGTACGGGGAGAGAACAAAGTCCTTGACATCTTGGGACAGAGTCGGCCACCATAATGTCGGGAGATGAGGGAAAAAGGATTTTCGTATTCCGGGGTGGCCGGCCAGAAGAGACTATGCCCCAACCCAGAATTCTCCTCCTGAGTGCGGGATGCACATAAGTTCTGCCCGGAGGGACATTTCGGAGATCCAAAGGAGCCACATGGACCAGTCGTTCAGGTGCTATGATATGCTGGGACACCGGTTCCTCCCCGGTAACGTCAGAAGCACGGGAAGGGCGTCCGCCTTGACTTTTTTTCTCGGCGGTCGGAAATGGATCTTAAAATCAAAACGAGAGAACAAAAAAAGACCCCCGGGCCGGGCGAGGATTTAAGCGCTGAGCCGTCTGCAGGTACTGGGGGATTTTTATGATCTGTGAAGACGTCAAACGGATGCCCGGGCTCCCTCCAACAGATGTCGCCATCCTCCAAGGCCAATTTTATGGCCAACAGTTCCCGATCTCCAATGGATAATTTCGTTCTCCCGAAGAGAAGGTTTTAGAAAAAACCCGCATGTGACGGTCTTGCCTTTTGGGGCCCCTTCTGGGTCAGGACAGCCCCTGCCCCCAGGGAAAGAGGCATCAACCTCAAGGCTGAAGGGTCTCTCTGGATCCGGGCGGACCAAGATAGGTGCAGGGGAACGCAGCTTCAGACGGGAGAACGCCTCTTGGCAGACGGAGACCAACATTTTAGGGTTGGCGTTCTTCCTGGTGAGAGCCACGATGGGAGCCCCAAATTTGTAGAAAAGTGGGGGATGAATTGCCGGTAGTAATTGGCGAATCCTAGGAACCGTTGAATCGCCCGGAGACCGGCAGGTCGCGGCCACTGCTGGATAGCGGGAAGTTTCGCTGGGTCCATCAGAAGGCCTTGATCGGAGACTATGAACCCAGGAAGGGAAGGCTGGCCTGGTGGGAAGCGGCACTTCTCAGCTAGCGTTACATTGGGTTTTGTCCCGCAACACGCAGAACCTGGCGTACTGTCCGATGGGGGGCTGTATGTCGGGCGAAAAAAATCAAAATGTCATCCAGGTACACAATGACGCTGGTGTACAGCAAATCCCGAAAATACGTCATTGACGAACTCCTGGAAACAGCTGGGGCATTGCAAAGCCGAAGGGCCATACGCGATATCAAATGCCCGTCCCCTGTGTTGAATGCTGTCTTCCCTCCATACACCTCTCCAATCCTGATGAGGTTATAGGCTCCTCGCAGATTCTTTAATTGGTGAAGATCTTGGCTCCACGGAGGCGGTCGAAAAGCTCAGAAATCAGGGGTAGGGGAGCGATTCTTCACCGTGATCTTGTTTAGTCCTCTATAATCGATGCACGGACGAAGAGAACCGTCTTTTTTCGAAAGAAAAAGAAGCCGGGGACCGGGGGTGAGGAGGACTTCGATAAATCCTTTCGCCAAGTTCTCCTGTATATGGCCCCACATAGCGGGGTCTCGGGCACAGAGAGAGGATAGACCCTACCCCGTGGGGACTGGTTACCGGGGAGGAGATCTATTAGGACAGTCATACGACCGATGGGGCGGTAAACCTTTCTCACCTGCTTCTCCGAGAATACATCTCCAAAATCCTGGTACTCCGCTGGCAGACCCCGTTTGAAACTTGACAGACGACTGGGGAGGAGAGGTGGACACCGGGCGTGGTGCCACCAAAACAGAGGTCCTGGCATTCCGCTCCCCAACGAAGGACTTCGCCCGTCTTCCAGTCAAGGTGTAGGGGCGTTTGGCGTTGCAGCCCGGGCAGCCCCAACAGGATCGCCGAAGAAGCGCGGGGCAGGACGTGGAAGCAGATCATTTCCGTGTGTAGGACCCCTACCCGGAGCGTCACGGGTCTGGTTTAGGAACTGGATGGAGTCGCTGAGGAGTTCCCCATGACAGAGGAGATTTAGCAAGGCTTTTCTAGACGGGTCACCGGCAAACGGTAACGAGATACACAGGGAGGCGTGAATAAAGTTCCCGGCGGAGCCGGAGTCCAAAAAGGGCCGAGACCCGAAGAGACAGGCCAGCATCCGTCGTTACCTCCACAGGCAACATCAGTGTGGAAAAGGAGGGCTGAGCCCTAGGGACGCCTCTCCTACAGCCCCTAGGTGGGGCGTTTCCCGACCGCTTGAGGGCGCTGCGGACAACTCCTGCGGAAATGGTCGGGCTGGCGCAGTAGAGGCAAAGATTCTCCACCCGCGACGGGTACGTTCGGACTCCGACAGGTGTGCCCGGTCCACTTGCATGGGCTCTTCAGTGGACAACGGCGGAGGAGGTTGCGGAGATCTCTGGAACTCAGGAGCCCGAACGATGGAGGCGACGGGGTTGTGCCAAAATCCCGCTCCTGACGGAGCTCCTGCTGTCGTTCCGAAAAACGCACATCTATGCGAGGGGGCAAGATGGATGAGCTCACTCAACGACAAGGGAGATTTTCTGGGCCCGCTAGGACGTCCTTTACTCTGCTCGAGAGACCCTTCTTAAATGTGGCACAGAGAGCAGCGTCATTCCAAGAGAGCTCGGAGGCTAGGGTGCGGAACTGAACCGCATATTCCCCTACGGAGGGTCCCCTTGGCGTAGATTGAGTTTTTGCCGTCTCCGGGAAGATGCTCGTGCAGGCTCCTCAAAAACGCTGCGGATTCAGGGAGGAAGGCCTGTAAGTCTGCGGTCACAGGATCACTCCGGGTCCCAAAGAGGTATCGCCCAGGCCAGGGCCTTCCCGGGCAGCAGGCTCACCACGAACGCCACCTTTGACCTCTCAGAGGGAAACTGGCCGGCCATCAGCTCCACGTGCATGGAGCCACTGCGTGATGAACCCTTACAGAGCTTTGAGTCTCCGTCAAACTTGGACGGTAGAGGGAGGCGGAGCTTCGGGCCCACGGCTGCCAGCGGGATGGCCGGGGTAGAAGGAGCCACCCGGGGAGGAGGCAGGTTGCTGCGGTTGCTGGACGCCCGGAGTTGGCGCATCAAGGCGGACAGCTGTCCCCGTTGCTGAGCTTGCCCGCGCGATCTGCTGCGAAATGTCGGGCGACAATGGTCGCGTGATCCACGAGGCTTGGCAGAGGCACCTTGGCGGGATCCATGGTGGATCTAACTGTAAAGGCTGAGTAGTGGATCCCCCTGGAACCACCGCAAGCGATGATAGCTAAGCCCCGCCAGGAACGGAATCTAAGTAGCCCCCGGTTTTCACCAGAGCCCGCCGCAAAGCGGGGTGGACTTGCTGCGGCGTGAGGTCTACCAGGTCGTCCCCCCTGAGTGACTTGCTTTCCCGGGGGCGGGCCCAGGTGCAGCGAGGTTCAGAATCGTTTGTCGAGAAACGTAGTCGTGGGCAGGCAGAATGTCAGGCAGGCGGCAAAAGGTTCGTGGTCGTAGACAGGCAGGAAGGTCAGGCAGGCGGCAGAGGTTCGGTGTCAGGAAAACGTAGCAAAGGGTCTGGTACACGGAAGGGCGACAAAATGATTCAGGAACGCTTCTCCTACGGCTCGGGGCCACATAGAACCAGCGAGGAATGACTGCAGAGCGGACCCTTAAATAGGGGAGGCGTAGGCAGACAACTCAATTATTGGGACACTGTTCCTTTAAATTTACAGAACGCGCGCGCCGGCGCGCTAGGGAACGGGCACCCGCAGCCTGGCCGGCAGGAGACGCGGGCGGGACGTAAAAGCGGCCGGTAAGTTACAGCAGGGGCGGACCCGGCTCGTCCCGCCGCCCCCGGCCGCACCCCACCCCGGCCGGCGCCCGGGAGGGGGACCACGGGTGCGCCCGCGGCCCGCGGGCCGAGAAGCGGGGGTCGCCGCTACAAATAGTAGTCTCAGAGCTGAACCTTAAGGTTCATCATTGATAATTAGGAACCATTATAAAGTAATTATTGACCACTGCTCTTTGCAAATAATCTTTGAGAGAGTTTTCAATCCAATTACAAATTATACTTTTTTTTTAAACCAATAAGCACTTAATTGGAACAACATCAAACACATTAATAAAGTCTAAAAAAAACTCTATTTAGAGCTTTCCCTCTGTTCAGCCCTGTAATCTCGTCTTCATAAAAAAACAACTTCTTTTTTGACAACTTCTTAGTTAAATTGTGCTATTGCTTGCAATAATATTTTCTAAACAGTAAAGTGAAAACATGTCCGCCTGTAAAA
Organism: Phyllomedusa bahiana; assembly: GCA_025379985.1. NCBI lineage: Eukaryota > Metazoa > Chordata > Amphibia > Anura > Hylidae > Phyllomedusa > Phyllomedusa bahiana. Next base: position 70,470 of record JAODAL010014360.1, on the reverse strand, counting down.
CGTATTGCTTGTCTTCACTCAACATTGACTGAATATTTGGCTGTAGGTCCAGCTCCCTGAAGATAAGCATATACGGATATATATTTTTTCAAATTAGTTTGTCTTTGTTAGAGATTTAACAATACAATAAAATGCACTATGGAATCAGTGAATGATGCAACAAGCAATGGCAGATTTTCACTGTTGGACAATCAAGCGAGATGTGCTCGTGCTTTGTGAATATTCAGTGATAATCCATCCGATATGTCGGATGATAATGTTAATCTCAAACAGGTTATGATTGATCTGGAGAAAACTATGATGCAACAAGTGAAGGTGTTGTAGGACTGTACCTTTCAACACATGTCATTGCCATATAATAATACTCAGTGCCTCATTCAAATTTATCATGACAATTTAATATTGCTTGTGCATCTTTCCACTGTATAAACAACAGTTCCTTTTTAAATTTGTAATAGTAACCATATCTGGTTAGATATAAAAGTCCAACCTTATTTTCCATCTCAGCTTGCAAAGCTTGAGATACGCTGTGATTCCGAACGTGCAATCTCAGTTGATCTTTTTCTCGTTGTACAATGGTGGGGCTGTACCACATTACAGTCTTATATAGATAAGAAGATGATCCCTCGTGGATGACGGCTGAAAAAGTAACATTCCCCTATGATGAGACCTTTATTACGGAATGGAATGATGTTTTGAGCGAATACTCATGAAACTGTTTAACATGAAAAATCTGGAGTACAGGATTTGGGTGCTTCATTAACAGATATTAAGAGGTCTTTGACTCCATATATCGATGATCCACTTATTAAGAATTTGAAAATCAATATTGAAAGCCAACATTACATTAATAAAGCAGTCTAAATTTACCAGAGATTCTAATGATTACACTTGTGGCAATATGTATCGGTGGCAAGAAACATTGTTGTCTGGTCTTACATCTACTTTAAAGAAAATTTCGAGTTGAATTTGCTCCTCTTGGGTTGGCTAGCACAGATGCCAACTCTGATCTCACAGATTCGGAGAGACTGAGTGCAGAAAAGAGGAGTGTGAACCTGGGTGTATGGCATATGTTGCGTCAGCAGCCAACAAACGCTGCAAGGAATATGAGAGGTGCAGGATCTCTAAACGCACCAGATGGGCAGGGAAGAGGCACAGGAAGATTAAGAACACATCAAATCAGGAAAGCAGACAAGCTGAACAATTGAAGAAGCCATGTTCTGAAGATATGATAGAAGGAGGATTTACAGTTCTGAACCTGTCAGCGTGCATTCTCTTCCAAGAACAGATTAAAATATTGAACAAGGAACTCAATTTCGCTCCTACTACGGATATTAACCTCTGTGAGACCATCAAGGATGTAAACCATTTTATCAGTCTTCTCACTGTTAAGAGACATTTCTATAATGAGGATAATGTTCCAGAATCAATGCTTGAAAAACTCCCCAATATGGAACAATCTAACATTTAAGGTGAAAATTTCATGGAACAACTCTCCATTATTACTTTATGGGATTTAGAATCAGAAAATAGACGCAAAGCCACTATTGGTGTAACACAGGTTAATCTAAATAGGATTAAAAATCAAGAATTTTATCCCATTCAGTCTAGGACTCCTATCATGGATAGTTTTCAAATCTTAGTGGAAAATTATTTAAAAGAATTGTACTACAAACCACATAAATATTACAATAATTTAAATGTAGCAGAGAGGAAATCTTTGAAGAATCTACGTAATAATAATATTGTTATACGTGGTTCAGAGAAAGATGGTTCTATTGTTGTGTTGGATGAAGGGCTCTAGTCTTCAGAGATTAATCAGATGCTTTCTAATGAAAAGGTGTATAGTAGATTACCTGGTGATCTGACTTGTATGTTTAATAAAAACGTGTCTAAACTCATAGAAGAAGGTTTTGTTTTGGGCATTTTTTCAGCAAAACAGAAGGATAATATGGTAGTCAAATTTCCACATATCCCTATTTTCCACGCACCCCCTAAGGTGCATAAGGGGTTTCCTCCCTCCCCTTTCAGGCCCATCATGTCGGGTATTGGTTAAATTTTTGAGTAAATTAGCACATAGTTGGATAAACACCTCCAACCTCTTGTTTACTGTACCCCTAGTTATATCAAAGATTTCAGGAAATTCTCAAAGTTATGGATAGTGATGAGCAATTACGTCGACTATCGTCATCAGGTCGATAGTTGATATCGTCAATTATCAAGAGGAATATTTGTATCAGCTATTTTGTGCATGCCAGTTTTTAAGTGGTTTAATTCTAGAAAACACATTTTTAAAATGGGATGGAATCCCACCACATCTTTGTTTCGCTTTTTTTTTTAAAATGTATTAAATGGGTTGTCTCACTACAGGGAATGCTAGCTATGTTAAAGATCTTGCAAAAACAAGTCATTTTGCAATATGTGTCCATTAACAGTGTCCTACGTATTCCTGTTTCTGACAGCACCATGACCCTTGAGCCACTCTTGACAATTGTGAAGAACAAATGTCTGTTAGAAACCACATTTGCTACAATAGGACCTGTAGTATAGCTGCATTTCACAGCGACATGCCCCCAAAAATTCAAAACATGACCCTTGAGCCACTTTTGACAATTGTGAAGAACAAATGTCTTTTGGAAACAACATTTTTTTTATAATAGGACCTGTAGTATTGCTGCATTTCAAAGCAGCATGACCCAAAAAATTATAAAAAAGACTTCTCAGCCACTGTTGACAATTGTGAGGGAGAAATGCCACATAGAAGCCACATTTCTGTTCCAAAGGACCATGATTATAGCTGTATTTCACAGCACCATAACCCCCAAAAATTATAAAAATGACTTCTCAGCCACTGTTAAAAATTGTGAGGGAGAAATGTCACTTAGAAGCCACATTTCTGTTCCAAAGGACCATGATTAAAGCTGTATCTCACAGCAACATGACTCCAAAAAATTATAAATATGACTTCTCAGCCACTGTTAAAAATTGTGAGGGAGAAATGTCACTTAGAAGCCACATTTCTGTTCCAAAGGACCATGATTATAGCTTTATCTCACAGCAACATGACCCCAAAACCATTGACAATGAGAAAAATTCTAAAGATGAAGTGAGTAAATAGAATACAGTTTTGTCATGAAACATTGGTGTCCTTTACAGTCTCCTCACAGCAAAATAGGCAAAATTAACTTTTTGGGAACTGAGAAAAAAATTGCAGTAAGAAATGATCATTTTAAAAAAAAGTTTTCAAGAGGACCATTTCTGTTTGGAAAGGAATGTGAAGTAGACTGGCAACTAATCGGTGACCTCGGCAATTGGGGCCACAACATCATCAGAGATCCATGCCTGATTCATCTTGATGAAAGTCAATCGATCCAGATTATCTGTGGAAAGCCGGATACGGTTGTCTGTAATGACTCCTCCAGCTGTGCTGAAGGTCTGCTCAGCTATGACGCTGGGTGCTGGGCAGGACAACACCTCTATGGCGTGGCGAGCAAGCTCGGGCCATTCATCCATTTTGGATACCCAGAAGTCAATTGGGTCCGGAACACCTCCAAACACATCGGTGTTGAGACGCAGATAGTCGTGCACCATGATCTTAAAATGGTCTCTAAAGATTGCCAGAGGTCACCCATTAGGCTTCTGCCACAATGCCTGCTGCTGCTGCCGCTACGGCTACTTGGTACTCTACTGCTGTCACATCGCTGAGGTTGTTCCACCGTGACATGTGAGGAACGTGAAGCAGACACAACAGATGTCTCCAGTTGATCAATCAACAAGGTCTCCATTTCCTGCATTTTACTCTCTATTTGGGTGGGTGGAAGGAAAGTGCTTAGTTTTGTTTTGTACTGGGGATTCAGGAGGGTGGCCACCCAGTAACTGTTGTTAATTTTGATGGCCTTAATGCGAGGATCATGTTGGAGGAAATGGAGCATCCAAGCACTCATGTGAGAGATGGAGCCTTGATTTGCCAAGCCTCTGGGTTGAGGGGCACTAGCAAACTGATCTTCTTCATCTTCCTCCTCCGCCTCTAATTCGCGCCAACCTCTTTCCAAGGCAGGGACGTCGGTAACGTTGGTGTCCAGGAATACCTCATCCTCCTCCTCCGCTTCCTCCGGCACAGCTTCAACACAGCCCTGACTTGCCTCAGATTATGCACCCTGAGAGCTGAGGCGCCACTTTGCACTACTCCTGGACCCCGAACCACTGCCTAATGAAAACCGATAAACTTGAGAAACTGTCGGGCCTTGTGGATTCGACGGAGAGAAAGGCTCCGTGTCCGCATCTGTGTCCGTCTCCTCCTCCGTCGCTGATGGGACCTGATGTTTCAGAGTGTCCAACGATCGTTCCAGAACTATTGATCACCACAATGCTCATGCTGACAAGGGCATTGTCCGCACTGACCATTTTGTTGGCTTCTTCAAAACTGGCAAGGATGGTGCAGAGCTCTTTCACCTGCCTCCACTCTCGGTGGCTCAACACCCCAAGGTCCACACCGCTGCTTGTCAGGCCATGTGTCACTTCGTACTGCGTAATGCATTGCGCTGCTGCCACAATTGCTGGAGCATATGGAGGGTGGAATTCCAGCGTGTTGCCACGTCAACAATGAGACGGTTGACGGGGAGGCCGAGCTGACACTGCAATGCAGCCAGGCGTCCCGAAGCAGGGTGCGAACGGCGGAAGTGCGAACTTAGACCTTGAGCCTTCCTCAGCAGGCAGTCCAGACCCGGGTAGCACTTTAGAAATTTCTGGACGACAAGGTTCATGACATGTGCCAGGCAAGGGATGTGCTCCAGCCTACCGATCTTAAGGGCGGCCAGCAAATTTTGACCGTTATCGCACACCACCTTGCCTGGCACAAGGTTCTTGTCACCCAGCCAGCGCTCGGTCTCGTTGCGGAGAGCTGTCCACAGCTCCTGACCTGTGTGTGGAGGGTCTCCAAGACAGATTAATTTCAACATGGCCTGGTTTCTCTGGGTACGTGATGCCACCAGAGGACCTTGGGGGAAGGAACTCTGCACCATCCCTGCGGTTTTGAAGAGCATGCGCCGAGCCTGAGAGCCACCATCACCCCCAGAGACATCCACCCAGCTCACCCAGTGAGCTGTCACAGAGATATAGCGGCCTTGGCCGTGCTTACTAGTCCATGTGTCGGTGGAAATTTTAGATGACACGTGGCTGGCCAGGGCAGGGGCGGCTTTTCTGGCAAAGAAATGCCTGCTCAGCATCTGGTATTGTGGACAGGCAAGGGCCATGATGTGACGGAACCCATCTATGTCCACCAGATGGAAAGGCAACATTTCCAACATTTCCAAAGGCAATGCCTACATTCAAGCTTTTGGCTTTGGGATGGTTTGGGTTAAAGTGTTTCTTCTGCTCCCAAACCTGGAAAACAGAAGGATGGCTGCTAGACTGGCTGGTGTACGGCATGCAGGTCGTCAAACTGGTGAAAGGATAATGGGTAGGATGGGTCTCTGGTGGTGCTGGTGGTACTCGGGCGACGGTGGAGGCTGAAGCGGAGGCTGATCCCTGATCATGACTCTGAGAGACATGGGCCGCTGAGGAAAACTTGGTGGTGGTGGAGGAGGAGGAGGCGGAGACAGAGGATGTGACAGTGGTTGGAAGCCCGGCATCAGTGTGGCCTTTTTTGGCCAAGTGTTGCCTCCATTTCAACTCATGCATTCGCTGCATGTGACTAGACATGTTGGTGGTGGTTAAACACCTAAGATTCTTGCCTCTACTGATGAGTTTACGTCAAAGGCGGCATATGACATCGCTGGGTGAACCAGAGGCTTGCTCGAAAAAGGCCCAGGCTAGAGAGGTCCTGGACCTTTTTGATGGCGATAAGCGAGGAGCGGTGTTTCCGCTGATCGTGGCTGGCGGAATCATCTCAGCGGATTTCTGCGACCGCCCTCTCCCTTTTTGAGGTGGGATCCGTACTGACACTATCCCATCGTTGTAACAGACTTGGTAGTGGATCCGCTGGACCACCGCAAGCGATGGAGTAAGCCACGCCAGGGAACAGAATCTAAGTAGCCCCCGGTTTTCACCAGAGCCTGCCGCAAAGCGGGATGGACTTGCTGCGGCATGAGGCTACCAGGTCGTTACCCCCGACGTGACTTGCTTTCGGCGGCAGCCGAGGTGCAGTGAGGTACAAAAAACGTAATCCAAGAATCGTAGTGGTGAGCAGGCAGTATGGTCAGGGCAGGCGGGCCCCAATGGTTCGTGGTCGTGGACAGGGCGGTAAGGTCAGGGCAGGCGGCAGAGGTTCGGAGTCGAGAAACGTAGCAAGGTCTGGTACACGGCAAAGCAAATATACTATCAGGAACGCTTTCTCAAAGGCACAGGGCAACAAAGATCCAGCGGGCAAGTGACGTGGGTCCAAAACTTAAATAGAGACAGCGCCCGGCAACTAGCCAATTACCAGCGCACTGTCCCTTTAAATCTACATGAACGAGCAAAGCCGGGCCCCTAGGGTGGCATGCGCATTCCCGGCCAGCAGGGTACGGGACCGAACGGGAGCGCGTCAGGTGAAAACGGGACGGATGCGACCAGGGGGACAGTAGGATCCGCGGCGGCACCCGTCCCCGCCGGGGACCTGCCTCGGGGGACACGGGTGCGACCGCGGTCCGTGGACCGGACCGCGGCGCAACCCGTTACAATCGTCTTCCTCCTCGTCCAGTGATGAAGCGCTCGCAAGCAAATTCTGCTGAAAAGACCACGTTGCATCCGCAATGTCATCATCATCATCATCAACACAGGTGACTTGGTCGTCCTGGGCATTCTGCATCCAGGCTGCGGGCTACAAGCAAGAGGCACTGCAAGGCGTTGCTGAACCGCCCGGGATTTTTGCCGATTGCCCCGGGTTCCTTCTCCCCCTCTGATGGAAACAGTAAACTGGGCGTCAGAGCAGAGAAAAATTTATCCTCTTTGGCCTCTTGGTCTTTGGAAATGCCTTCTTGTCCCACCCGCATTTTGCCATCAAAGAGGTATTCAGAAAATGGATTATCCACAGTGGTGGGTACAACGAGTTGACATTTGGGCTGCTTCATGTTGGACGGATGCTGATGATGCTGATGACGACATTTGTGGTCGTGACTGGGAGGACGAGGAGGTAAGACTGCTGGATGCAGGTTGCATTAACCACTGAAGAACAGATTGGCGACGCTGTTCATTACTGAGATTCACAGGGCCCTGACCCAGCGATGACAGGCCTGACAGTCCTGCAACAGACGATCCACTGGCTTGCGCGTTGTTGCCAGCACTGGAAGGAGCAGCTTCTCTCGTACCTCTACCTCCATGTCCTACACCCCTCTTTGCTCGCTTACCACCTGCATTTCGCTCCATGTTCAGAAAGATAAAAATTTAAGAAAGTATGGAAGAGTTTTTGACAGTCTCTTATTAAAAGACGGCAAATCACAGCTATTCTTAAATCCCTCTAATTTCCTACAGCCAACTAGGATTAGAAACTGAAATTTTCTAGCGAATACCTGTGAAATGCAGTCTGGTGGAAGAACCATGAGACAAAATCAACAGTGTTCTTCCTTCAGTCCCAGGGATTTACAACTGCCCAGTAGGACTAGGAATTGATAGTTTTCAACAAACTATCATACAAGTGCGCTATCTGCGCCAAACTGAGATTCAACGAGCGCAATAAAACTATTCAAAAGTTACACGGATGAGAAATTGCGTTTTTTTGCAGCAATGACAAATAAGAACAGTTGCTAGAAAATTTTTCTATCAGAATTGTCGTACAACGTGGCTATTTGAAAAAAACTAGGGCCGCAACACGTGCAATACAGCTATTAAAAAGTTATACGGATAACAAACGGTGGTTTTTGCACCAATGAAATACACCAACAGTAACTACAAAATTTCTGTATTCAAATTTAAGTACAAGGTGGCTCTATGAACAAAACTGGGCCGCACCAAAGTAAAAAAAAACACCTATTTGAAATGTATCCTGATAAGAAAAGGTGGTTTTTTGCACCTATGAAATACAACAGCAATTACTAGCAAATTTCTGTATGGTAATATAAGTACAAGATGGGTCTTTCAACAAAACTGGGCTGCGCCAAAGTGAAAAAACACGTAATTAAATTGTGTACTGATAATAATAGGTGGTTTTTGCACCTATGAAATACAACACCAATTACTAGCAAATTTCTGTATGGTAATATAAGTACAAGATGGGTCTTTCAACAAAACTGGGCTGCGCCAAAGTGAACAAAACCTAATTAAATTGTGTACGGATAATAAAACGTGGTTTTTGCACCTATAAATACACCTGTGGTTACTAGAAAAGTTCTGTATCCTATTGTAAGTACAAAGTGGGTCTTTAAACAAAACTGGCTGCGCCAAAGTGAAAAACACGTAATTAAATTGTGTACTGATACTAATAGGTGGTTTTTGCACCTATGAAATACAACAGCAATTACTAGCATATTTCTGTATGGTAATATAAGTACAAGATGGGTCTTTCAACAAAACTGGGCTGCGCCAAAGTGAAAAAAACCTAATTAAATTGTGTACTGATAATAATAGGTGGTTTTTGCACCTATGAAATACACCTGCGGTGACTAGAAAAGTTCTGTATCCTATTGTAAGTACAAAGTGGGTCTTTGAACAAAACTGGGCTGCGCCAAAGTGAAAAACACGTAATTAAATTGTGTACTGATAATAATAGGTGGTTTTTGCACCTATGAAATACAACAGCAATTACTAGCAAATTTCTGTATGGTAATATAAGTACAAGATGGGTCTTTCAACAAAACTGGGCTGCGCCAAAGTGAAAAAAACCTAATTAAATTGTGTACGGATAATAATAGGTGGTTTTTGCACCTATGAAATACGCCTTCGGTGACTAGAAAAGTTCTGTATCCTATTGTAAGTACAAAGTGGGTCTTTGAACAAAACTTGGCTGCGCCAAAGTGAAAAACACGTAATTACATTGTGTACTGATAATAATAGGTGTTTTTTGCACCTATGAAATACAACACCAATTACTAGCAAATTTCTGTATGGTAATATTCGTACAAGATGGGTCTTTTAACAAAACTGAGCTGCGCCAAAGTGAACAAGACCTAATTAAATTGTGTACGGATAATAAAACGTGGTTTTTGCACCTATGAAATACACCTGCGGTGACTAGAAAAGTTCTGTATCCTATTTTAAGTACAAAGTGGGTCTTTGAACAAAACTGGGCTGCGCCAAAGTGAAAAACACGTAATTAAATTGTGTACTGATAATAATAGGTGGTTTTTGCACCTATGAAATACACCTGCGGTGACTAGAAAATTTCTGTATCCTATTGTAAGTACAAAGTGGGTCTTTGAACAAAACTGGGCTGCGCCAAAGTGAAAAACACATAATTAAATTGTGTACTGACAATAATAGATGTGTTTTGCACCTATGAAATACAACACCAATTACTAGCAAATTTCTATATGGTAATATAAGTACAAGATGGGTCTTTGAACAAAACTGGGCTGTGCCAAAGTGAAAAACACGTAATTAAATTGTGTACTGATAATAATAGGTGGTTTTTGCACCTATGAAATACAACACCAATTACTAGCAAATTTCTGTATGGTAATATAAGTACAAGATGGGTCTTTCAACAAAACTGGGCTGCGCCAAAGTGAAAAAAACCTAATTAAATTGTGTACGGATAATAAAAGGTGGTTTTTGCACCTATGAAATATACCTGCGGTGACTAGAAAAGTTCTGTATCCTATTGAAAGTACAAAGTGGGTCTTTGAACAAAACTGAGCTGCGCTAAAGTGAAAAACAGGTAATTACATTTTGTACTGATAATAATAGGTGTTTTTTGCATCTATGAAATACAACACCAATTACTAGCAAATTTCTGTATGGTAATATCCGTACAAGATGGGTCTTTTAACAAAACTGGGCTGCGCCAAAGTGAACAAAACCTAATTAAATTGTGTACGGATAATAAAACGTGGTTTTTGCACCTATGAAATACACCTGCGGTGACTAGAAAAGTTCTGTATCCTATTTTAAGTACAAAGTGGGTCTTTGAACAAAACTGGGCTGCGCCAAAGTGAAAAACACGTAATTAAATTGTGTACTGATAATAATAGGTGCGTTTTGCACCTATGAAATACAACACCAATTACTAGCAAATTTCTGTCTGGTAATATAAGTACAAGATTGGTCTTTGAACAAAACTGGGCTGCGCCAAAGTGAAAAACACCTAATTAAATTGTGTACTGATAATAATAGGTGGTTTTTGCACCTATGAAATACACCTGCTGTGACTAGAAAATTTCTGTATCCTATTGTAAGTACAAAGTGGGTCTTTGAACAAAACTGGTCTGCGCCAAAGTGAAAAACACGTAATTAAATTGTGTACTGATAATAATAGGTGGTTTTTGCACCTACGAAATACGCCTGCGGTGACTAGAAAAGTTCTGTATCTATTTTAAGTAAAAAGTGGGTCTTTGAACAACACTGGGCTGCGCCAAAGTGAAAAACACTTAATTAAATTGTGTACTGATAATAATAGGTGGTTATTGCACCTATGAAATACAACAGCAATTACTAGCAAATTTCTGTATGGTAATATAAGTACAAGATGGGTCTTTGAACAAAACTGGGCTGCGCCAAAGTGAAAAACACGTAATTAAATTGTGTACTGATAATAATAGGTGGTTTTTGCACCTATGAAATACAACAGCAAATACTAGCAAATTTATGTATATTATTATAAGTACAAGATGGGTCTTTGAACAAAACTGGGCTGCGCCAAAGTGAACAAAGCCTAATTAAATTGTGTACTGATAATAATAGGTGGTTTTTGCACCTATGAAATATACCTGCGGTGACTAGAAAAGTTCTGTATCCTATTGTAAGTACAAAGTGGGTCTTTGAACAAAACTGAGCTGCGCTAAAGTGAAAAATAGGTAATTACATTTTGTACTGATAATAATAGGTGTTTTTTGCATCTATGAAATACAACACCAATTACTAGCAAATTTCTGTATGGAAATATCCGTACAAGATGGGTCTTTTAACAAAACTGGGCTGCGCCAAAATGAACAAAACCTAATTAAATTGTGTATGGATAATAAAACGTGGTTTTTGCACCTATGAAATACACCTGCGGTGACTAGAAAAGTTCTGTATCCTATTTTAAGTACAAAGTGGGTCTTTGAACAAAACTGGGCTGCGCCAAAGTGAAAAACACGTAATTAAATTGTGTACTGATAATAATAGGTGGTTTTTGCACCTATGAAATACAACAGCAATTACTAGCAAATTTCTGTATAGTGATATAAGTACAAGATGGGTCTTTGAACAAAACTGGGCTGCGCCAAAGTGAACAAAACCTAATTAAATTGTGTACGGATAATAATAGGTGTGTTTTGCACCTATGAAATACAACACCAATTACTAGCAAATTTCTGTATGGTAATATAAGTACAAGACGGGTCTTTGAAAAAAAGTGGGCTGTGCCAAAGTGAAAAACACGTAATTAAATTGTGTACTGATAATAATAGGTGGTTTTTGCATCTGTGAAATACAACACCAATTACTAGCAAATTTCTGTATGGTAATATCAGTACAAGATGGGTCTTTTAACAAAACTGGGCTGCGCCAAAGTGAACAAAACCTAATTAAATTGTGTACGGACAATAAAACATGGTTTTTGCACCTATAAATACACCTGCGGTGACTAGAAAAGTTCTATATCCTATTGTACGTACAAAATGGGTCTTTAAACAAAACTGGGCTGCGCCAAAGTAAAAAACACGTAATTAAATTGTGTACTGATAATAATAGGTGGTTTTTGCACCTATGAAATACAACAGCAATTACTAGCAACTTTCTGTATGGTAATATAAGTACAAGATGGGTCTTTGAACAAAACTGGGCTGTGCCAAAGTGAAAAACACGTAATTAAATTGTGTACTGATAATAATAGGTGGTTTTTGCACCTATGAAATACACCTGCGGTGACTAGAAAAGTTCTGTATCCTATTGTAAGTACAAAGTGGGTCTTTGAACAAAACTGAGCTGCGCCAAAGTGAAAAAAAAAATATTAATTCAATAAAATCATGTTTATTTCTTTATTTTTGTTACACCCATACTATTGATCCTTGGCTAACGAAAATAAAGAAATAAACATGATTTTATTGAATTATTTTTTTTTTTCTTTACCCCCATATTATTGATTATTTTATATAAACCTAGGTACAACTTCTGTAGTCTTATCATTTGATTTCGGCCATCTACAGTTTTATTCCAGATTGCATTAGAAAACCCATAAGAGCGTCGCTTGCTCTCGCATTGGTCCAAATAACTGCACCTCTTTTAAGTTAGCCAATCACAAACAGAGCTCGCTCTGCATTTCTTTTCCCCATAGAACTCTATGAAAAAGTAGCTAGCACTCTGATTGGCCGGGATGGCCAAGCCCCCGCTAGCTGAACCAATCAGCTCTTTTCTGCATTTTTACTGTATTTTGAAGTGTCCCGCCTTTGAATTTGATCGGTCCATACTTCTCCATAGGTTTTAATGGTTCAATGTCCCTCCTATTCTGATTGGCTGCTTTCTGCCGACCAATGAGAAGAGCTTACAGAATTTGAATTACTTTATTTCCCGGCAATTCTCTATATCCCAATTCCTTATGTAGTGCCGGTCTCGGCGACAAATGCGTTGTTAGGGATTTAATTGATTTATGTTTATAGAAGGTTTCAGCTCTTTTTCAGATACTATTTTACACTTAATAAAAATGATTTTTTTTATCATACCCCATGCCGCACGGCGCTGAGTGCCGAGATTTCATTGCCCCGATCTCTCCATAGACTACAATGGGACAAGTAGCTCGCTCTCTGATTGGCCGAAATAGCCAAGCCCCCGCTAGTTCAAACAATCAGCTCTTTTCTGCCTTTTTACTGTATTTTGAACTGCCCCGCCTTTGATTTTGATTGGTCAGTAGTTCTCCATAGGTTTTAATGGTTCACTGTCGCTCCTATTCTGATTGGCTGGTTTATGCCGACCAATGAGAATAGCTTACAGAATTTGAATTACTGTATTTCCCGGCAATTTCCAAGATCCTAATTCCTGATATTGCGGCATTCTAGATTTTTGGAAAGTGATTTTATTTATATATTTTTTATTTTTGAGGTTTGAGATCTTTTTCTGAGAATGTTTTACGCCTTTATAAAGGCGATTTTTTTGGAATCATACTCCATGCCGCACGGAGCTGAGAGCCGAGATTTCTGTTGCGATCTTCTATGTTTCCTCTCATGTTCCGTTCTCGCTTCACTTCGCCTCCGCCGGATCATTTAGACCAGAATCAACCAGGTCTGCCTGTCGGAGCTGCCAAGCGCTGCATTGCGCCGCACTTTGCTGACTCGCGATCGTACATGCCTCGGAACGCCTACATCGCGCCCACACCGCGCCCATTGCATGTCCCTTCATGCGAGGCACAGCTGAAAATGGCGAACGCTGCGCCTAACATCCCATCCCTGCGTCCGACAGGGGATTCGAGCCGGTGAAGCGCTAGTTACACCAGAAAAAAGGCGTAAATGCCGTTCATACATGTCGCCCTAAGAGTCTGTGGTAATGGCTTGAAACCCGTAGATCGTTTTTTCTGTCTGTTGTTTTTTATCATATGGTTTTATTTTTGTATCAATAAAATTGTGTTTTAGCTAGAACATAGACGAGTGCTGGAAGATTTTCCTCAATTGTGGGATACTATTTTTTCAATAATATTTTCTGTCATATGCTAAAGTCCTTCAGAAACCACTGATATATTTTCCTACCTAGGATGTTTAGCTTATGAGCCTATTATTACCTTGAAAAGACCTATATTTTGAGGATATAAGTCTCACATTGACCTTGCACCAGTCCTTTGACATTATGCAAGTCACAACAGAATCTTTAAGTATTATAGGGGTAAAAAAACAAAAAGAACTGAGTTCTTTAAAAAAAAATTAACACATGTGACATAGCTAGCCTCAGACTCTTCCTTACATTTATTTAATTTAATTTAACTTGAACCATATCTAAACTGATCCAGTTACATATAGTTTATCATAATCAGGATATACTTCCAGATAAGTGTCATACACATAGATCAAGGTGTTTGGGTGAGCACATGATCTGTGCCCATGACATCATCACAGGAATCAAACTGTGACTAAAAGCCAGCCTCTTCTGTAAAGGATGGTAAATACTTCAACTCTGTCATGTCAACCAGTTAGATGTCATGGTAGATATAGTCTACATATAACGCTGGAAAAACTGACATTTTTCTGTGCTGTGTAGACATAGCCTAATAGTTGTTCTGTGGAGGGATTCTGCCAACGGAGTCATTGCATCTCCTCCAGAGTGACCTTGGGCCTTTTGGCTGCTTTTCCAATTAGTGCTCTCCTTTAGGGATGAGTGACACTATCGGAAAAAGTGGAAATCGGCACGATTTTTACGTTTATTGGAATTTTCCGATGACGTGATAGTTTCCGTGAAAATCTTAAAAATAATCGTTATCACGTTTACTATCGTGCCTTTTTCAGCGTTTCCTGTAATTTTGGCAGCCAGCCAATTAGCTCAGAGCATAGAGGGGGTGAGAGGGGTATACAACATCAGCTGTGGATGGTGTGTGAATCTCATTGGCTGCAAAAAGGGCCACATGTATGAAAACTGTCTAGGTCTAAAACTCACTTTGTTGCCCATAGCAACCATTCAGAGCGCCCCTTTCATTTTTCCATTAGCACTATATGAAATGGAAAGGGTGCTCTGATTGGTTGCTATGGGCAACAGGAGAAGTCTTAGACCTAGACAGTTTTCATACATGTGACCTTAAGAGCCTCAGATTTTCATGTTTACCTCATATAGCAAAAATTCACTTTAAAATAATTCTAAGTCTAAGATTTTTTTTTGTTGCCCATAACAACCAATCAGAGTTCCCCTTTCATTTCATATAGTTCTCTGAAAAAATGAAAGGAGAGCTCAGATTGGTTGTTATAGGCAACAAAGTTTTAGACCTAGACAGTTTTCATACATGTTCGCCTTGGTGTTTGCAGAGTGCTGCTGTCTGTATTTTTTTGTGTGTGTTTGCGTTTGTCTTGTGCTATCAGCCTGAACCTGCATCATTTATTTTTGCAATTTTGGGAGGTGCTGACCCCTTTTGTTTTATTGTATTTGATTGCATTTTTATTTCATTACAGTACTCTACCTACTACAATAGTGAAACTACCTCTCAGCTAACCTGTTCCCCTCAAACTAGCTGTAAATTGATATTAGTTGCATGGCCATTCTGGAGTTTTTAGGTTTTTTCTTATTTTCACAGCTAGAGAAGGTCAACATTTTATTCTTAATTGCATATGATTTCCAAAATAAAAATAAACCACAGTCAAAAATGCTAATGTTCGCAGGGGATATTGAATTTATAAAAAAAAAAAAAACATTTCAGAAAGAATGGAGTCCTGCACCAACCAAGTGTAATGCTTAGTTCCCACATAGGTCATGACAACTGGGTTATCACTAACCTTTCCCAATGATTTTTCCACCATATGATGAAACCTGGTTCCAGGCTTGATTGTTTGATTGGGTCTTGGTATCAAATTATTTTGTCTATTTGATTATAGAATCCCTATAACCAATAGCTGACTTTTCTTAACTGCATTAGATTTATTTTGTGTATTTGGTTTTGTTTATACAGTATTATAAACCTGATTACAATGTGACTTTTGGCTGTTATGGACAGAAATATTCACTAAGATTGCCATTTCTAAGACTGACACCCTTGCATCATCACCCAAGTGTGCAATTTTGCTTGGAATCATGGAAGTGGGAGTGACCTTCAATATTTGGGAAACCTCTTCTACTTCTGCTAACTATGTTAACCCAACTACATGCTTGCTATTCCTGACCCATTTCTACAGCCTCCCTTTATGTATCCCACTAACTGCTTACCCAGTGAACACTATGCTCCTCTTGACAATTTCCCAGAGAATTTCAGTTTGATCTTTTAGATCCCTAATGTAAGCATCTGAAGGGTCAACATGCTCACCTCTGCCACATAAGTATTCAACCTGGACAACTCATTATCCAGCCATACCTGCAAATGGCAGGGACATACTTAAGATGCCTTTCCAGTTGCACCTAGTGGTCCTGGTAAGCGCCACCTTCAACTGTTTACTTCATCAGGGTACTGATAAAGTTAACAACTATGGTAGATCAAAAAGCCCAAGTTTCATGCCCTGTCAATTGCTCACACTGTGGGCAGCACAATGAAAGTGGTGCAATGCTCTGTCTATGCTGATCCTCTGATCTCCTCAGCATGCACCTTATATCTCCTAGATTACATGCATGAACTAAGCCTTTTATTGTCATCACGAGCACTAGTACGTTTGAGTCTACTATCATAATTTTGGGCACTATGAATATACTGTTTAAAAGGGTCACTTGTATTAAACTGTTTAGGTCTAAAACTCACACTTTTGCCCATAGTAACCTATGGGCAAACAAGTGAGTTTTAGACCAAAACTGGTTCATACATGTGGCCCTTTGTGTAAAGCTGTAGGGGGTGCTAGAAAACTGAGAGTCTAAGATTTTTGTAAAGAAAATTCTTCAGAGACAAGTTATAGCTGGAATAAGTTTTCATGCCACTGTGGGCAAGATGGAGAAAAAAAAAGAAAGAAAATGACTCCAATCAGAGAAGACATTACCTGTGAATTTCTAGATGTATTTGGCTGAATTCACTTATACACATTACACAGCACCTTTGTACATCTGGTATCTACCGCTATGTGTTCTCTGTATGGCGGTCACATTGATCTTAGTACAGTGGTCTTTAATCAGTAATAGTATGGTGGCATTATTCAATCACTATATTGTGGTAATGTGTGGTTATGTTCTGATAGTATTATTTGGTCCTTATATAATGTTGTCAATGGTAATATTGGTCTTGGTATATGGTAACTGTATTATTGTACAGTATTATTTAGAGTTACTCTACTACAATAGTTAAATAAATACTTTTGAAGAGGAAAATTATCAAACTTTGTTTTTTATTATAAATTTTATCCAGGGGCAAGTAGAATTTAAAAAAAAAAAAAAAAAAGACTTTTCTAATGATAGAAAATCCTCTCTTGAATAAATACATAACCCTGAAGGCAATGGGGATTTTTACAATAAATGTAGGATAATAAGCTGATAGTAACATTTAAAGTGTCAATTTAATTATCCCATAATATAATAAAACTAATACAAAATATATTAAAAAAACTTTAAAGATAAATTTGATAACACCTTTCTCATGCAACTAATGGCTTGTTTCCTCATGTCTGAATATTAAAAGATATGATGTTGCTGTTTATATGAACCATATGGATGATACTTTTTTCAATGAAACATAATTACAAACACATTGTTAACAGTATTATAATAATCTATAAAGAATTATACATTTAAATCAAAATATTTCTTAAACAGGATTAATACACATATTTAGAAACATAAAATAATCTCTATAGAAAAGAAGAAAAATAGACCAATTTATTAAATTATAATAAACACATCATCTCCTGCTTTATTTAAACCATGTGGAGTGAAGATGTTCAATATTAACATCCAATAAATCTCTTGCGACTTTAAAGGGGTTGTCTCACTACACTGATTCATCTCAGTCCTGATTCAGCCCTGTTTTCTTGGTTTCACTTTGAATTCAGGTGCGTGTTTACTGGCTTCTACTAGGCTGTGTAACGGCCGGGTCAGTGGATCCACTGGACCACCACAAGTGATGGTATGAGCCACGCCAGGGAGCGGAATCTAAGTAGGTCCCAGTTTTCACCAGAGCCCGCCACAAAGCCGGATGGACTTGCTGCGACGGGAGTCTAACAGGTCACTTCCACTGACGTGACTTGCTTGCGGAGGCTGCCAAGGGTGAGCGTGGTACAGAATTGTAAGGTGGAGTCGTAGTCGGGGACAGGCGGTAGGTCAGGGCTGGCAGCAAGGTTCAAAGTTGAGTAACGTAGGCAGAGGTCAGAAACACGTTAGAGACGATAAAGACGAAAATGCTTTTTCTAGGGCACTGAGGCAACAAAGATCCAACAGGGAAGTGACGTGGACCAATACACTATATAGGGTCAGCGCCCGGCAATAATCCAATTATCGGCGCACTGGCCCTTTAAATTTACATGGACGAGCACGTGCGCGCCCTAGGGGGCGCGCATGCGCATTCCGGCTGGCACGGGAAGAGAGCGGTACAGGAGCGGCAGCGCCATCCGACCCCACCAGGGACCCGGGAAGGAGAACACGGGTGTGCCCGCGGCCCGCGGCACTACCCGTTACAGTACTCCCGCCCCCCTTAGGCCTCTCCTCCTTTTTAGGCTGAAGGAATCTGAAGATGAGATCATGATTCAAAATATTCGATTCTGCCTTCCAGGATCTCTCTTCGGGTCCGAAGCCCTTCCAATCCACGAGGAAGAAACACTTCCCTTTGACAGTCTTCATGGCCAAGATGTCCTTTACTTCGAAGATGTCAGCAGAATCTTCTACCGGGGAAGGTGACACATCCTCCTGAGAGAACCGGTTCAGGACCAGGGATTTTAAGAGGGAGACATGGAAGGCGTTTTGGATCCGGAGCGATGGGGGTAAGCAGAGTTTGTATGTCACTGGGTTAAGCTGCCGGAGCACCTTTAAAGGACCCAGGAAACCCGGGCCCCAATTTAAAAAAGGGAATCTTCAGGCGACGTTTTTCGAAGAAGAAAAAACCCTGTCTCCAGGGGGGAAGTGGGGGCGGGTTTTCCTCTTGTCTCCTAAGCTTCATGCGAGCAGAGGTTTTAAATAGGCACGTCGATCTCTTGCCAAGGGCCCTTGTGTCACGAACTGGTCACCCTTTTCTGGCACCTCCAAACCCGTGGGCGGGGGGGGGGGGCGCGGGGGTGGGGGGCCATAGCCCACAAAAAATGGAAAAACCCCCCGGCTGCAAAAAAGCGCAATTTGTAAGAAAAACTCGGCCCAGGGAGCAGCTTGCCCCTTGTCTTGAGACCCAACACAAAATGACTAATATTTCCCAGAATCTGGTTAATTCCCCCACCTGTCCATGGTCTGAGGGTGGTAGGCGATGAAAACTAGCTTGACTTGCAGAGGGGAACCAGGCACGGCAAATCGGGTACAAATTAAAACCCCCGACAGGACGATTGCGAAGGAAACCCCCAGTAGAAGAAAGATATGCGGAAGAAGGGGACTGCTAATATGGGCAGACGGCAGCCCGGGAAGGGGCACAAAGTGGGACATTTCGAAAAAACTGGTATAACCCCCCAGAGGGAAAGAATTTCCCGAAAAAACCCGGGTAGGTCCGGATGAAATCCATGGCTATGTGTGACGGAGTCTTGCAGGGGCAACGGCAGCAAGAGCCCCTGCGGGCTTGTGAGGTAGCACCTTGTTTCGAACACACTAAACCCAGGAAGGTGAAGCCCTTGATGCTTGTCCCAGTTTTTGGCCCCCAGTGGCCTAGTGATAAGAGCAAGGACTTCCGCACTCTGGGGGGTTAGCAAACATGACCTGTTCCCCCACTCGAACCCTTTTTTTCCCTGTGCCCCGGAGAACGGTGTTTTGCCCGGAGGAATTCCTTGGAGATTACAGGAGCCAGTGAACCAACCTTTCCAGAAATGTTTTGGGCGTGAACGGGTTTTCCCCGGAAAATCGGAGGAAGGGAAGGGCATCCCCTTTGACATTTTTCTCAGCAGGCCGGAAGTGAATGTGAAAATCAAAGCGTGAAAAAAAAGAGAGACCATGCTTGGCGGGGGGTTTTAGATGTGGGCGCTGAAGATACAAAGTTTTGTGTTCTAAAGAGTAAAATTTTTACCCCCCCAAAAATCGACCTCCCCAAATCAAATCCAAATCCCCCCCTTTTCTAAACCCTCCCCCAAAACCCCCTTAAAAAACCCCATTTATTTTCTATCCCTTTTTTTCTTTAAACCCCCCTCCCCCCCAAAATTCACCCTTCCCAAAAAAAAACTTAAATTTTTCCCCCAAAATAAAAAAACTTTATTCTAATCCTTTTCCCTTTTTCCCCCAATTTATTTTTTTTTTTCCGGGGTGGGGCCCTTTTCCCCCCCCAATAGAAAAGTGGGGAAAAAATCAATGTCGAAAATAATTGGGGGAAGCCCAGGAAGCATTGTAGCGCCCAAGGATGACAGGACAGGGCCATTGTAAAAACCGGGGATTTTTGCTGGATCCATCTGAGCCCCTTAGCAGAGACTGTATACCCGGGAAGCAAGCTGGCTGATGGAACAAGCATTTCTCCAGCTTGGGGTACAGATGGTTGTGGCGCGGTTCAAAACCCGGGGGCACTTGTTCCCATGGGTCTGGAAGTCGGAGAAAAAAAATCAGGGTGTTGTCCAAACACATGCGCAAGGGGTCAATAAAACCCTGAAAAAGGCTGGGTTTTGCAAAGCCCCAAAAGGGGACACAAGATAACCCCAAAAAGCCCCTCTCGAGTTTTGAAACTATTTTGCATTTATCCCCCTTTCGATTTGTGAGATTATGGCCTCTCGAGTCCAATTTGGGGGAACACCTTGGCCCCCCGGGTCAAACGAAGGTAAGATCGCGAAGTGGGGAAACAGTTTCTTTCACCGGGGGATCTTTTTTAAATCCCCGTATCAATGCCGGGGGGAAGTGAGCCCTTTTCTTCGCACGAAAAAAAAAACCCCAGCTCCCTGGAAAAAGTAAGATTGGAATGAAGCCCTTTTGCAAATTCTCCCCTATATATGTGGCCTGGCCTGGAACGGGTACAGACGTGGGGTTTGGACCTTCCCCCGGGGGGTTTATACCGGGAGAAGGTTTCGGGCCAGGTAAGGCCAATGGGGTGGCGCCCCAGCCTGTTTCTCGGGGAAAAAACTTTCCCCGAAAAATTGGACTCCCAATTGAGGCCTGGCAGAGGTTTGGCAGGTAACCACTGAGAAGTGTTACGCAGCAGGCGTGGTGCTACAAAACAGAGATCCTGGCACTCTGGTCCCCAACATAGGACCTCGCCTGTCTTCCAATCGAGCGTAGGGGCATGACGCTGCAGCCAGGGAAGCCCCAAGAGGATCGCCGAGGAAGACCGAGGCAATATGTGGAAAGAGATCTTCTCATCACGCAGGATCCCTATGCGGAGGGACACAGGCTCGGTGAAGAACTGAATGGGGTCACTAAGGAGCTCTCCACTGACCGATGAAATAACCAATGGCTTTTCCAGTCGAAACACAGGCAGGCGATAATGAGAAACCAACGAGACTTGGATAAAATTCCCGGCAGACCCCGAGTCCAGGAAGGCCCGCACCTGGAACGATAGTCCAGCGTCAGAAGTGACCTCCACCGGGAACATCAATCGTGGAGAGGAATAATTAGCACCTAGGAACCCCTCTCCCATGGAACCTAGGTGCGAGCATTTCCCACACGCTGAGGACGCATCGGTCAGCCTCAGCGGAAATTATCCGGACTGGCACAGTAGAGACATAAGTTCTCCGCCCGACGGCAGGACAGCTCCTGTTCTGACAAGTGGGCCCGCTCCACCTGCATGGGTTCCTCACTGGAGGTCTATGGAAGCGACCTCTGGAACACTGGAGCCAGGCGAGGTAGTCTGCATGGGTGCACTGAATCTAGTTCTTTACGGAGCTCCTCCAGTCTTTCAGCAAAGTGCAGGTCTATGCAGGTTGCCAGGTGGATTAATTCATCCAGGGAGGACAGGAGATCTCTTGCTGCTAGGGCATCCTTGACCCCACTGGACAGGCCCGTCTTGAAAGTGACGCAGAGAGCACCGTCATTCCAGGATAGTTCCGACGCCAGGGTCGCCCACGGAGGAGTCACCCTAGCGTAGATTAAGGTGTGCCGTCTCGGCTGATGATGCACGTGCTGGCTCCTCGAAGACACTGCGGAACTCCAGGAGGAAGGACTACAGGTCTGCAGTCACCGGGTCTTTCCGGTCCCAAAATGGGGGTCATCCAAGCCTTTCTGGATAAAAGGCTCACCACGAAGGCAACCTTTGACCTTTCTGGGAAACTGATCGGCCATCAGCTCCACGTACATAGAGTACTGGGTAATGAAACCCCGGCAGAGCTTCGGGTCCCTGTCGAATTTGGTGGGTAGAGGTAACCTAAGCTAAGGCCCCACTGTCGCCAATGGAACAGCTGGAGTAGAAGGAACCACAGGCGGAAGTGGCGACTGCTACTGGGACACAAGGAGGTTCCGCATCATGGTGGAAAGCTGGCCCAATTGCTGTGCCTGTTGAGCGATCTGTTTCGATTGCTGGCAACGATGGTTGTAAGGTCCGCAATACTGGGCAGTGGCATCTTGGCGGGACCATGGCTGGAATACCTCTGTTAAGCGCGGGTCTGAGGATCCCCTGGACCACCCGACGCGATGGTATAATCCACAACCAGGGAGCAGAATCTAAGTAGGTCGCCGGTTTTCACCAGAGCCCGCCGCCAAAGCGGGATGGACTTTGCTGCGGCGGAGGTCTACCAGGTCGCTTCCACTGACGTGACTTGCTTGCGGAGGCTGCCAAGGGTGAGCATGGTACAGAATCTTAAGGTGGAGTCGTAGTCGGGGACAGGTAGGTCAGGGCTGGCAGCAAGGTTCAGAGTCGAGTAACGTAGGCAGAGGTCAGAAACACGGTATAGACGATACAGACAAAAACGCTTTTTCTAGGGCACTGAGGCAACAACGATCCAGCAGGGAAGTGACATGACCCTATCACACTAATATAAGGTTAGCGCCGGCAATAATTCAATTACCGGCGCGCTGCGCCTTTAAATTTAACATGGCTACGACGCGCGAACGCACTAGGGGTGCCGCATGCGCATTCCGGGCCAGCAGGGTGGAGAAGAGAACGGGTACAGGGGCACGGTTTCAGGTAACGTGAATGGAGCGGGTGCGCCTGCTGCTCGCAGCATGGCCGGCCACCCGACCCCACCAGGGACCCGGGAAGGGGAATAGGGGTGCGCCCGCTGCCCGCGGGCCAGGTCGCAGTGCTATCCGTTACAGGCTGCAGTATAAGCCAGGGCAGTAGCTATAGCTGGCATCATTCAGTACTAGCAGCATACAAGGAGAGATCAAACAGGTCTGTAGCTATAGTGACCTGAGGAGCTGATGCAGCCCATACAAGAGGGGATATCTAGAAATAGGTAGGATACTGTTAATGTTTTATTGGAAACATCACTGTTTATTCCATTTTCAGCCCATACTGCGCTAAATTCCCCCCTATGAAGGGTGGGTATTCCATGTTGTGGCTGCTGCATGCATACAAAACATGGCCACATGGGGCTGTCAGAACTTTTTCAAAACTTTGTCAATACTGCAATAAAAAAAGTGTGGCCATTGGCCACCCTGTGCCTCATAAATAAGTGAGGATCTTTTTTTTTCTTTCTTATAGCTGCCCTTTGCTTTTCCTATTCAGCAACTAGTCAGCACAGAAAACGTTCAAAACTAGACAGGTGATAGTAGGTTGGGGCTCCAATTATAAGGGGCACAGACAGGGCATCTGCCACTAAAGACCGGGATCGTCGACCAGTGTGTTGTTTACCTGGGGCCCGGGGTCGACATATCGCGGATCGGGCTGACAGATTGCTGGGTGGGGGCTGGTGAGTATCCAGCTGTCATGGTCCACATTGGCACCAATGACAAAGTTAGAGGTAGTGGAGTTGTCATAAAATGATTTCAGGACTTAGCAAAAAGCTCAAAGGAAAGTCCCTTCCAAGGTAATATTTCTGAAAATATTACCTGTTCCACGAGCCACACCAGAGACGGCAGAGGGAGATTAGAGAGGTGAATAAGTGGCTCCTGGTGTAGGAATAGGGATTTGGGTTTTTTGGAGAACTGGGCTGCTGAACTTACTGTCTTGGCTACAGGCTCTATACTAAGGACGGGGGCTGCCACCTAAATGGGGAGTGTGCAGTGTATTGGGGACAAAATGGGACTGGGAAGACATGGAGGGAATATTTAAACGTAGGGACTGGGGGGGCCCGGGGGGACGGGAAAACTACATCATATAGCGTGCTAGACATATTGAAGTATAGAGAGATCGGGAATAGTAAATTTATTCACGTGGGTGGCCAGTGCGAGGGGACAGGGGTGTAGCAAAAGTTAAAAAAGAATAGGCGAGGAGCATAAGAAAGACGGGATAAGCGCAATATAAAATCTGGAACATCTCTAAATTGCAATGCCTGTCCATATGCCCAGGAGTAAAGAATGACCTTCATTTTGTTTTGTAAGTGAAAGTAATTTTTGGCAGTCAAGAATCATATAATTGACATAGTGGGTGATAAATGTGTCATAGGCATAGTACATTGAGCTAACGACCCTGGCCAAGGTTAACTTTGCAGGGTTTACAGTCTTTTTAGATGTGACCCGGTGTGAAAAAATATTCACTCATGGTTGGGGGGAGGGCCGTCCGGTTCACGCGTCTCTTTGTATAATCCATCGTCATAAAGCCAACAATGCAGGTTGTATTTTTTGGGTCAAGTTAGTAGTATATGGCTGGTATTCTTATATGGGGTAAAATATACAATGGGGGTGACCAGTAGCAGTTATATAATTCTAATAGGAGTCTGCCTATTGGACTCCAAAATATAACTGAACTCATAGAAGTTTTGCTCCTCTGGAAAACATAGTGAAGCATTCTTATTCAGAATGTGCGGTGTTATTTGGCGCGACTTTAAACTTAACAGAAATTAAAACTAGGCGAACTACGAAACTGTTGCTTCACTAAGGAAACTTTGGTTTGGTCTTTCTTCTGATTTGTTATGTACCTTTCCACAAAATGGCATGCCTTTGATCTGATTCAATATCTTGTGGGTTAGGCAACAGTGATAGATCTGTTTTATGGACCTATTAGTCCGGTATGTGGGTTATTCTTGGGGCGGTTGAGGGGCCTTAGGGGGAATAGTGACCATAATATAATTAAACTTCCATATTAATCCTTCAATATAGGATTTTGTCATGGAAGCCCCAAAAACACTGAATTTGAGGCATGGGACGGCAATCAGGTATTTTTACCCCTGCTGTAGAGACCGGCACCATACTGTTATTGACTGGACAACGGGTGGTTTCAAACTTACCAGCAAACAAAAAATTAATGGGAGATCTTTAAACAAACTATCTTAGGACCCACTACGTGAGAGGTACATCATACCATATAGGTTAAAAACAAAATCATTTAGAAACAGGAGAAGAAAGCAAAAAACCCAATGTGGATACCAACAGAGATGTAATAGGAGGCAATTTATATTCAATATTGTAAGTGTTTGCAGCTTCTAATTCCATGAATGAGGCAGTGTGACAGAGGCGCTCTCAAGAAAGATTTTGGGAACCGAAATCTATAAAAGGGTCGCTTAATTCATCAGACTAAAGGCCTAGACAATTGTTGTGATGACAGTTTGTGGTGACTGCCTTTTGTTATGGAGTTTTATATACCCCAATAAATAATTTTTAACCTATAGTAAAAAGATTAAAAAAGAAAAAAATGTTGGCCTTTTTATTAAAAAGTATCACGTGGGAACAGAGACCATATAGGCGTGCATGAGGAAGATAAAAAGCCAAAACTATTAAACTATTTCTTCTCCAACTGTATTTACCGAGGAGGATTTCGCTTCCTGTTGAGATGAGCAAAGGGCCGAGGACAGGTAAATTCCAACTTACTATGTTTCTGGTCTAACCAAGCAGGATGTGCAGCACTCAGACTTAGGAAGATTATTATTAGACAATAATACACTGGACCACTGTCCCGGTCTTTGTATCTACGCAGAGGTAACGCTTGGGGGGGTTGCGAACGTGGAGATTGTGTGTGGCAAAGAAAGGGGGGGGTTGTGCGGCCTTGGAGCTGTATAATTTATCGGGGATGTGTCAAAAGGATGGGCACATTGAAAATATCGGTTGACCTCGATATTAAATAGGGGAACGCGTCATTAAGGGAGACCTGGGTAATCTTGTGGAGTGTTTGCGGTTAATCTTGGTGGGCGGTAGTTAATAATTATGTATTGCAAGGTTTTCTAAGAGATGACAGGACTAGAGTATTGCAGCCCCTGAATATAAAATGCAATAACGCCGTTCAGCAGGGGTTTATGAAGGATCGGGTTCATGTCACAAGATATTCTCATCAGCTTATATGAGGGATGGTTAGTTAATGATATGCGATCCACGGGGTGTGGCATCTAGGTTGTACATTCATTTGTGGATATTTTTCTAATGAATTGGGTTGGTTCTGTCTCCATCAGAAAAGGTTGGTAAGTCAGAATGTGAATGTCTTGTGACCTGGGGGAGAAAATGTGTTGGTAAGTGGGACGTAACGCAACTGGCTCAATGATAGAAAACACAAGCCGCGTACCGGTAATTAACGGTGCTTACCTTGAACTGAGAACCCCTGTTACTAGTGGGGTACCACAGGGCTCAGTATTGGGCCCTATCCTCTTTAACTCATTTCATATTTTATGTTCGCACAACGGGCATGTGCACAGCTAGGGTAATATCGATCTTTGCAGATGTTAATAAGCTTCTGTAAAAGGAACATCCAACATATAGAGGATATTGTGTTATTACAAAGGGATCTGGAATAGTGCTGTTGGTGGCCTTGGCGGAGAAAGTGGCAGTTCGAGGTTTTAAAAACTGTAACATGCCCAAAGGTTATGCACATGGGCGAGGGAAAAATCATTTACATGATTAACATGTTAACAATCGAGAGAAAAAACACTGGTGGTTAAAAGCTGACACGACTTAGACCAGGACTTGGGAATCCTTTGGCTGGCAGTAACTTAATGTAGAGCCCCAGTGTCAGGCCAAGCAGCTCTGCCCCCACGGCTAATCGAGATCATCGTGCTGACAAAAGGGGCAGAGATGCATTGATGGGAACCATATTCTCCCACTATACAAGTCACTGGTTAGACCACACTTGGAATATTGTGTACAGTTTTGGGCACCAGAGCAAGGAAAGAACATTGTAGAGCTTGAACAGGTACAAGGCGGTCAACAAAAGATAATTAAAGGCCTGGGTGGAATGCAATATACCAGAAAAGATTAGCAAGGGTTATTTATTATGAGAGAAAAGATGGGCTTCGGCAGGGACATAATAAAATGTTTAAATATCTTAAGGGCCAATTAGAGTCTCGCTAAAAATTTATTTATACCAGGATTTTTCTAGAACAAGGGGGCATCCTTAGTTTTGTGAGGAAGAAAGTTTCTACATAAACATAGAAAGGATTCTTTACTGTGTGAGAGCGGTGAGAGAGCTGTGGAACTCTCTGCCAATGGAAATTGTCATGGTGAATTCACTAACAGAGTTTCAAGAAGGGCTTGGATGCATTTCTGGAGAGTGATTAACATATACAAGTTATAGTGACTAGGATTCTGAAGAAGGGTCTGGAAACATTTCTAGAGGTATATAACAAGTTATAGTGACTAGGTTCTGGAGGGGGTCGTTGGTTACACGGGATTTCTGTTGCGATTCGACATATTGGGTCAGGAAGGAATTTTTTCCCTAACGGGCATGCGAACACGGTCAGGCAGACAGAAGGCTCTCGTAAAGGAGAATGGATATTGTGCATGCCCAGACTGTGTTAGACCCTGCATTGCAATGGTTTTTTATTAACACTTTTTTGGCCGTTTTTTGGTGGGAAATATTTACTTGTATGTTGTGCAAGCCTGTACTTATTTAGGATACAGATTTTTTCTAGTAACTGCAGGTGTCTTTCATAGGTGCAAAACTCAACTTTCTTATCTGTTAGTACATTTCAGATAGGTGCTTTTTTTTTTCACTTTTGGGATGCAGTCCAGCTTTGTTCTAGAGCCACCTTGCACTTAAATTTGAATACAGCAATTTTGTTAGGTCACCGCAGGTGCTAATTATAGGTGCAAAAAACAATACCTTTTATTATCGACGGAATAGTTTTTCAAACTAGTGTTATTGCACTGTGGTGCGGCCCCTAGGTTTTTTCAAATAGCCACGTGTACGACAATTCTGAATAAAAAAAAAAAATTCTAGAACTGTTTCTCGGTTTTGTCATTGCTGCAAAAAAACACAATTTCTCAATCAGTGTAACTTCCTGAATAGTTTTATTGCGGCTCGTTTGCAATTCTCAGTTTGGCGCAGATAGCGCACTTGTATGATATTTTGTTGAAAACTATCAATTCCTAGTCCTACTGGGCAGTTGTTAAATCCTTGGACTGAAGAAGAACACTGTGACCTCTTTGTCTTACGGGTTCTTCCACCAGACTGCATTTCACAGTGTATTCGCAGAAACATTTCGTTTCTAATCCTAGTGGCTTGTAGGAAAATTAGAGGGATTTAAGAAAGTGTGTGATTTGCCGTCTTTTAACAGAGACTTTCGGAAAAAACTCTTCCATACCTTCGCAAATTTTTATCTTCTGAACGTTGGAGCGAACATGAAGGTGTTAAGCGAGCAGAGAGGGGGGTAGGACATGGAGGTAGAGGTATGAGAGAAGGTTGCTCCATTCCAGTGCTGGCGACAAACACGCAAGCCAGTGGATCGGTCCGGGTTGCTGGACGTCAGCTGTCATCGCGTGGGACGGGCCCTGTGAATTCAGTAATGAACAGCGACGCCAATCTGTTCTTCAACCTGCATCAGCAGTTCTTACCTCACGCTTCCTCCCAGTCACGGCCACAAATGTCATCCACCCCCCCCCCCCCCCCCCCCCCCCCCCCCCCCCCCCCCCCCCCCCCCCCCCCCCCCCCGCATCGTCAACATTCGAAGCGAGAGAGCCCAAATGTTCAAACTCCGTGAACCCACCCACTGTGGATAATCCATTTTCTGGAAGACCCTCTTTGATGACAAAATGCGGTTTGAGGGTCAGGGAAGGCATTTCCAAAGATCAAGAGGGCAAAGAGGATGATTTTTTTCTGCTCTGGACTCCAGTTATTGATGCCATCAGAAGGAGGAGAAGGAGCTGGTCAATCGGCAAAAATCCGGCGGGTCGGACACCCTTGCAGTGCCTCTTGCTTGTAGCCCGCAGCGCCTGGATTGTCAGAATGTCAGGTCGAGGAAGTCCACCTGTGTTGATGTGATGATGACGACATTGCGGATCCAACGTGGTCTTTTCAGCCAGAATTTGCTTGCGAGTGCTTCATCACTGGACGAGGAGGAAGATGATGGGGTAGTAGTGTCAGTATGGGTCCCGCCTCAAAAAGGGACGGAGGGCGGTCGCAGAAAGTCGCTGATATGATTCCGCCAGCCACGGTCAGCGGAAACCGCTGCCCTCGCTTTCGCCGTCAAAAAAGGTCCGGGCCCTCTCAAGCCGGGGCCCTCTTTGACAAGCCTCTGATTCCCCCAGCAATACAATGCCCTTTTCCCGAAAGCTCAGTAGAGGCAAAAATCTTAGGTTTTAAACCCACCCCCAAACAGTTAGAAAAATGCAGCGAATGCAGGGTTGAAATGTAGGCAACACTTGGCCAAAAAGGGGCACACCAATGCCAGCTTCCAACCACTGTCACCCCCTCTGCCCCCCCGCTTTCCCCCCTTGCCCCCACCAACGTTCCTCTGCCCCCTGTTCGCAGGTCATGATCAGGGATCACCCCTCCCTTCAGCCCCCAAATCCCCCCGAGTACCCCACACCACCAGAGACCACCAACCCCTTCCCCTTCCCCTTAGGGACCTGCATGCGTACAGGGGCCCATCTAGCACCACCTTCTGTCTTCCAGTTTGGGAAAGCAGAAAAAAACATTTTAAACCAAACCATCCAAAGCCAAAAGCCTGAATGTGGGCTTTTGCCAGGCCTAATCCTTGGAAATTTTTCCCTTTTCCTTTTGGGTGGACACAGAGGGGTTCCCACACGTTTTGGGCCCTGCGTCCCCCCAATACAGATGCCGACACATTTCTTTGCCAAAAAGCCCCCCTGCCCGGGCCCCCCACTGTCATCTAAAATTTCAAATGTTTTCTCATCGTGTCCAAAAGTCCACTGACCACCGAAAATTATTAGTAAGCAGGGGCCAAAGGGGCCCTATATCTCTGTGACAGCTCACGGTGAACTATTGGATTCCTGGGGGTGACGGGGCTCCAGGCTCAGGCTCCTCTTCAAACCGCAGGGATGGTGCAGGGCTCTTTCCCCCAAGGGTCCTTGGTGGCACACGTCCCAGAGAAACCAGGCCGTTAAATTAATCTGTCTTGGAGACCGCCCACACAGGTCAGGAGCTGTGGAGGGGCTCTCCGAACGAGACCGGGGGGCGGGCTGGGTGA
This sequence comes from Phyllomedusa bahiana, assembly GCA_025379985.1. Taxonomy (NCBI): domain Eukaryota; kingdom Metazoa; phylum Chordata; class Amphibia; order Anura; family Hylidae; genus Phyllomedusa; species Phyllomedusa bahiana. The sequence continues at coordinate 40,273 of JAODAL010014360.1, read as the reverse complement.
CAAAAAATTTGCCAGGAAAGGGTGGTGTGCAAAAAGGGGGCGAAATCTGCGGGCCGCCCTTAAGATCGGGGGCGGGAGCACACCCCTTACCGGGAATTTTCAAAAACCTCGTCTCCAAAATTTTCAAAGCACTACCCGGTCGGGTTGCCTGTGAGAAGGCCCAGGTCTGATTCGCCTTCCCGGTTCGCCCCTGCTTCCCCGCCTGGCTGCGTTGCAGCGTCACCGGGGCCCCCCCCCTCAAGTCTCATTGTTGACTGGCAACCGCTGGAATTCCCCCCTCCACATGCTGCAGCGATTTGGCAGCAGCGCAATGCCATTATGCTTTTACAAATGCACTGGCCTGAAAGCACGTGGGGACCTCGGGTTTTGAGCCACCGAAGTGGAGCAGGGAAAAAGTCTGCACCATCCCTTGCCAGTTTTTAGAAGCCAACAAAATGGTCATGTGAACAATCCCCTTTCACATAGCTTGTGGTGATCTTATTTTTCTGAAAATGTTGGACACTCTGAAAAAATGGGTCCCCACCGGACGGAAGGAGACGGACACAGATCTGTCAAGAGCCTTTTCTCCTTCAAACCCCAAAAGGGCCCCCGCATTTCTAAATTTTTTTCTTCATTACAGGGTTCGGGCCCGGGGCTCGGCAAGGGGGCGCCTCACTCTCGGGGGCATCATCTGAGGCAACAGGGGTGGTTTTAAACTGGCCGGAGGAAGCGGGGGAATATTCCTAGACCCCCGTTACCGACGTCCCTGCCTTAAAAGGTTGGCGCAATTTAGGCGGGAGGAAAATGAGGGAAACATTTTCTAGTCCCCTGACCCCAAAGGCTTGGGGGAAAACAAGGGTCCATCTCCACATGAGTTTGATTGCTTTATTTTTTCCAAAATATCCCGAAAAAGCCCCAAAAGAAAAACATTACTGGGTGGCACCCTCCTGGTCCCCATACAAAACAAAACCAGCACTTTCCCTTTCCCCCCAACCAAAAAAGTAAAATGCAGGGAAAAGGGGACCTTGCTGATTGATCAACTAACTCTGTTTTTACGTTCTTCAAATTTACATTTGGGGCGGTGGAACAACGTCGCGACGCACTGAAAAAAAGTGCCAAGTACCGTAGCGCAGCACAGGGAATGTGGGAGAAGCCTAATGGTGATCTCTGGGAATCTTTATTACCACCCCACCAACACATGTATGCAGGGCACATACACACACGAGATCACTTTAAAATCATGGTGCACGACTACGCGTCTCAACACGAGTTTTTGGTTTGGGTTTCCCCAACCAATTGACTTTGGGTATCCAAAAAGATTGGCCGAGCTCGCTCGCCAAGCCCTAAGGGGGTTGTCCCGCCCAGCAGCCAGCGTCATATTTGAGCATGCATACAGTGGGGGATCATACAGACAAACGCATCCGGCTTTTCCCCAGATAATGTGGATCGTTTTACTTTCATCAAGAGAATCGGCAGGGGTCCTGGAATTTTTGGCCCCAATTGCCGAGGTCATGTTAGTTTTCGGGTTTCTACATTCCCTTTAAACAGAAATGGTCCTCTGAAAACATTTTTTTAAAATATAATTTCTTACTGAATTTTTTTTCTCAGTTCCAAAATTCATTTTCGGTTTTGCTGTGAGGGGGAAATGTAAAAGACAGCAAGGTTTCATGACAAAAACCCTATTCATTTACTCACTTCTCTTTAAATTTTTCCATTGTCAATTTTTGGGGGCATGGTGCGTGAGAACGCTAAACAGGTCCTTTGGAAAATAAAAGTGGGTTTAAGTGGCTTTTTCCTCCCTCACTTTTTAACAGGGGCTGAAAATCATTTTTAAAATTTTTTTCGGGGTCATTTTTGGGTGAAGACACTATAATCGGGCCCTTTTTGGAACGAATGTCTTTTAGGGGCATTTCCCCCTCACATTTTTAAAAAGGGGGCGAAAAGTCATTTTTAAAATTTTTTTTTGGGGTCATGTTTCTTTAAAAGCACAATACTAAGTCCTTTTTCTAAAAAATTGGGTTTTTTAACAGGCATTTGTTTCACAATTGCAAAAGTGGTCAAGGTCATTTTTTTGAATTTTTGGGGCTTTTGCTGTGAAATGCACTAACTGCAGGTCCTTTTCTAAAAAACTGTTTCTAACAGACTTTTTCTTCACAATTGTAAAAAGTGGCTAAAGGGTATGGGCTGTCAAAAACGGGAATAGGTAGAACACGTTAATGGACACATATTGCAAAATAACTTTTTTTTGAAAGATCTTATCATAGCTAGAAATTTCCCCTGTATGAGCCAAACCCCTTTTAATACAATTAAAAAAAAAGAAACAAAGACGGGGGGACTCACTTTTTTTAAAAATTTGGGGTTTTTTTCTAAAATTTAACCAATAAAAAACTTGCATGTAAAAAAATATGATACAAATTTCCTCTGAATTTAAAGAGGTACAGGAAGACTTGAACAGAATATTCCCCGGGAGGTTACTCATTTCCCATTCAACCTAAAATGGTGTTCAAAGACTCCTTTTTGGGAATTTTTAAAAAATCGGGGGGTCATGGGGTTTGGGGCTCATCGGGCCCGGGAAGATAAGCAATTCCATTTCAACAAAAATGGGGGTTGAAAGACCCTTTTTCGGAATTTTTTTAAATATGGGGGTCATGCAGTTTGGGGTCATTGTGGCCCAAACAATCAATGTCCAGTTAACTAAAAGGGGGTAAAAACCCTTTTTTAAATCTGTGGGTCAACGGGTTTAAGGGTCTTTACGTGGTACAAAAAAGGAAATTAAAATGCCCATTCAACTAAAATGGGTGTTCAAAGACCCCTTTTTCCGGCATTTTTTAAAATTTAGGTCATCAGGTTGGGGCTCAGTGTGCCCAGGACAGGGATAGTCATGCCCAAATAAACAAAAATTGGGGGTTAAAAAGACCCTTTTTCCGGCATTTTTTAATCTGGGTCTGATTTTGGGGGCCATGCTGCTTCCCCGCAGGGGTATTTAATGTCCTTTTTAAATAAAAATGATGGTTCAAATCATCTGCCTTTAGGCACTTTTAATTTGTGGGGCTCAGGTTTAAGGTCCCAAAAGCGTGTACAAAAGGGATAGTGAATGGGGGTGACTTTTTTTCTGTGGCTTTTTTGCCCAGTGTTGTTCCTAAAATGAGCATACCATTGACTGTTTTGCTGTTAATTTTGCTTTTCCATCCTTTGGGTGTAAGAATGAGGTTTTGTTTCCCCCCCCATAACATTTTGGTCATCGGGATAATCTATTTTCGACTATCAAATGCATAAATTTCCAATACACTATCGACCCGATACGATATCAAGTAATCGCTCATCCTATTTAACACTTTAGCAAAACTTTAATAATGGTTAAATGGATGGGCGTATTTTTTTCGGCCCACAAACCATGTAACTTATTAAACTGACAGTGGGAAAATTATCAGACCCCTTTACTTTTCACTCTTTGTTCTTAGCCATTTGGGAAGTCAAAAAGTAAATTTTTTTTCTCATTTAAATTCACTCGCACCCCGTCTTGAAAGGAAAAAAAAGAGAAATGTAGATATTTTTGGAAATTTTTTAAACAAGAAAAACTGAAATATCACATGGTCTTAAGTATTCAGACCCTTTGCTCAGTATTGAGTAGAAGCACCTTTTGAGCTACTACAGTTATGAGTCTTCTTTGGCATTATGCAACAAGTTTTTCACACCTGAATTTAGGAATCCTCGGCCATTCTTCCCTGAAGAGCCTCTCCAGTTCCCTCAGGTTGGATGGTAAACATTGGTGGAGATCCATTTTCAAGTCTCTCCAGAGATGCTCAATTGGGTTTAGGACAGGGCTATGGCTGGGACAGTCAAGAATGGGCACAGAGTTGTTCTGAAGCCACTGCCTTGTTATTTTAGTTGTGTGCTTAGGGTCATTTTCTTGTTGGAAGATGAACCTTCGGCCTAGTCTGAGGTCCAGAGCACTCTGGAAGAGGTTTTCATCCAGGATATCTCTGTACTTGGCTGCATTCATCTTTCCTTCAATTGCAACTAGTCGTTCTGTCACTGCAGCTGAAAAAAAAAACTCATATTATGATGCTGCCACCACCCTGTTTCACTGTTGGGATTGTATTGGGCAGGTGATGAGCGTCTGGTTTTCTTCACACATACTGCTTAGAATTAGCACCAAAAAGTTCAATCTTCGTCTCATCAGACCAGAGAATCTTATTTCACGTAGTCTTGGAGTCCTTCATGTGTTTTTTTGTCAAACTGTATGCGGGCTTTCATATGTTTTGCACTGAGGAGAGGCTTTCGTCTGCACACTCTGCCATAAAGCCCCGACTGGTGGAGGGCTGCAGTGATAGTTGACTTTGTGGAACATTCTCCCATCTCGCTACTGTATCCCTGGAGCTCATTCACAGTGATTTTGGGGTTTTTCTTTACCTCTCTCACCAAGGCTCTTCTCCCATGATTGCTTAATTTGGCTGGACAGCCAGGTCGAGGAACAGTTGTGGTCGTCCCAAACTTCTTCCATTTAAGGATTATGGAGGCCACTGTACTCTTAGGGACCTTGAGTCTTTTGTAACTTTTTCCAGATCTGTGCCTTGCCACAATTCTGTCTCTGAGCTCCTTGGGCAGTTCCTTAGACCTCATGATTCTCATGTGCTCTGACATGCACTGTGAGGTCTCATATAGACAGGCGTGTGCCTTTCCTAACCAGTTTAATTAAACAGAGATGGACTCCAATGAAGGAGTAGAACCATCTCAAAGAGGATCAGAAGGAAATGGACAGCATCTGAGTTAAATATTAGTGTCACAGCAAAGGGTCTGAATACTTATGACTATGTGATATTTCAGTTTTTCTTGTTTAATAAATGTGCAAAAATATCTACATTTCTGTTTTTTTTTCTTTCATGATGGGGTATTGAACCTCACAAAATCAAAAACAGTACACAGTGGAAGACTTTACGCATTTCACGCTGAATACTGGTGCTTCTGAGGAAGCCGGTATTCCGAGGAAGCGCCGGTATTTGGCATGAAACTCGTAAAGTCTTTCATTGTGTACTGTTTTTGATTTTGCGAGGTTCTACACTCCATTGCATTTTTAAAAATAATAAGACCCATTTTATTTAAACAAATTTATTTGAATACTGCTGCTTCCACTAGCGCCAGGTTGTATCTTCTTTTGCCTTCCCTAATGCTGTGTCTTAATAGCAGAGCAGAGCTTGTTTATCACTCTCTGATGTTATCTAGCTGTCAGGTGTCCAGAGACTATTTATGTGTAATTATATCAAAGATAATAGATTCACTCAGCAGCTAAGTGTGTCTTAGCAGCATGCAATATTTTCTCTCTCATTAAAAGCTTCATCTGGTGACAAATATAGCTCTGCTAGCTCACATTCATAGCCAGACATTCTGCTTTTAAAGTGTCATTGTTTTTCATAAACCCTCCATCATTTATGTCAATGTAACAGGTTAAGTTAGGAAAAGGAGCTAGCAGAGCTAAAATCTACATCTACATCTACATCCAGCACTGGGTGTGTAAGGCCTGAAGAGGCTGTAAAGAGAAAAAACAGATAAATGGAGCAGCGACTTTAAAACACCATTTTTATCAGTAGAATCAATATTAGTTACTAAATAATTACTAAATAGTATATAATTTCCTGCAGACAGCGCTCATATTGTTCTTTTTTAGGAGCAGCTTACCAACTTTTGATAGGCCTTACCGAGTATTGACCTGTAGATGTACAACCACCATGTATGAGTATTCATTATATATTGAAACGCGCTCATGCCCTTGTCTCTGCTGATGCCGTTGCTTAGTCCTGAGTGTTGCCGTCCGATGCTAGCATGAACTTACCTATCCCATCTCCTGTCTGTGCTGCAGTGCCTGTGGCGCGCCACTCGGTTATTTAAAGGGACAGTGTCCCAATTCCCTGCCTCCTGACTTGTGACCCCTGTCTGTAAAAGTAACTTCCTGCCCTTGCCCCTGGTCATTTTGTTGTTGTGTTATACATAGAGCTTGACCCCAGGCTGCAGTTTACCTGCCACTATACCTGCGTTATAACTGCATTATACCTACGTTAACCCTGTGCTTCCTAATGCATTACCTGCTGTTTACCTGCTGCTGCATCAGTACATTACCTGCTGACTATCTGTTGTACCAGTCCATTACCCGCCTGTGACCTGCTATTCGTCTATGGCTACACCTGCTGTCACTTGTACCGGCACCTGCTGTCCTTGCCCTGCACTTCATCTGTCACCATGGATCATCATCCATACCATCTTGCCCGCGGTGATCACAGAGGATCCACACCCATATACCAGCATTTGACGGGTCAGTACATACTGACACCGCCAGATAATTACACTGATATTTCATTCTGGTGTTTACTTTTTTAGGTTTTTTGTTTTATTTGCACCTATGGGTGCATCCACAAAGCACCGACAAAATACCAGTCAGATTCTGTTTTATCAATCCAGCCGGTACTTTGTCATCTGTATGCTTTTGGGGGGGACGGTTCTGTCTGCGGTTTGCAGATTCGCATTTGTCCTCAACCATTGAAATGCAATGATTGAGGATGTTCTAAGCTAAAGTCAGCGGTAAAAAAACGTCCGGCAGAAAATCCGTTCAGTGAAGACTGCTGAACAGATTTTCTAATAAAGTCTATGTGGATGGTTGCAGACGGTTTTCAGATTTGAAAACTGTCTGAAAACCTGACAATCTGGATGGTCCATAATTGTGTTTATCTCTCCCAACTGAACTGTTGAATATTGTGCTCAAGAAAAAAGAAAGATAATAATATACTTTTTATAGCACTGAATATTTTTTGTGTCAGTTAAATGCAAGGATACCAATTTTAATTCCTGCGGCAGGAGAAAAGTCTTGTAAAGCTTTGATTATAAGGGGGTTATTCTTCGATTGTTAACACAATGTAGAACATGGGTAGGGTGGACAGAGATGAAGTAGAAGATCGAGGGAAACATTGTAATGTGAAGCGATTTTTGGGTTTTGAACTGTTATTATTAGTATAGTGGTTGGAAAGAAAGAAAAGTCAGACTGCTGCATGCATTCAAGAAAAATGTAAAAAATGTAGAGAGAAGAATTTAGAAAGTGAAATACTGATTAGTACTGAATTTCAGTAATCAACATGAGATGAATCAGTGAAATTTATCTACATTTCCATTGCTTTGCTTGTTCTAAAAGCAAAAAAAATACTAAAAATACAAAAAATATACAGAAGTCTGCTGGTGTAAAAGGGTAAAAATTTTAAAGGGTTTTAAAAAACCAGTTCGGAAAAAGGGTGTCAAGGTCCACCGGGGAATTTTTTTATTCTGGGGCTAACCTGTAAAGTTGATTATGGGGCCCACCAGTGAAGTTGATTATGGGGGCACCCCCCTACGCTTTTCTACTTGTCTCTTTACTTTTCCTTTTTGCTTTTGCCTCTTTTCTTCTGCCTTTCTACCTCCCCAAAAAGCATTTTATATGCATTTTTTAAAATAAACTCTAAGTTACCTTGAAACAGGGCCCCCAACCAATGGGTTTTTCCCGGCCCCCCCAGTGGGTAAACCCCAAAAAGCCTGTTAAAAACCTTTGTTCCATCTTTGGCTGTTTTTTGCCCCCAAAACTGAAATCTAGGGCAAAGATAAAACGGGCCCAAAGATTTCCAATGTAATTTATGACCATTTCCAGTTTAAATAATATTAAATCTGTGATGTTACAACAAATCTATTTAAAAAAAAAAAAAAAAAAAAAAAACAGTGGGGAGGGGGGCGAAAAATCGTTAAAAAAGTCGTAAATTTTTTGCGCAAAAATAGCCTTCATCAAAAAAAAAAAAAATTTTAAAAACAGCAAATTTTAAACTGTTTTTTAAAGGGGGGGTTTGAGCGATTGCTTGGCATTGGGAAAAGATCGTTCAAAGGTCAATAGTGGGGCCGCTATCGATAAGGTTTTCCCATAGTGACCCGGTCGTTTATGACGTGACCTTAAAAGTCTATGGGGAAAAGGCAACAAACCCCTTCAATTTACCCCCAAAAAAGGGGCTGGAGAAGTTTAAATTAAATCCACAAAAATTTCCCAAAGGGTTTTGGGTGTTTAATTTTTTAGGCAACACATTTGGGTTTTTCAAAAGTCACAAGAAAAAAAAAGTCATAGACCATTCACTACCCCTGTTTTTGTACCCCGGCCGACCCTTAAACCTGAAATCACCCAAAAATTTAAAAAAGTCCCAGAAGGCGGGTTGATTTAAACCCCACCCATGTTACTTGAACGGACATTGAAAAACCCCTTCGTGGGCCACAGAAAGAGCCCCAAAACCTCATGCCCCCCACATTTAAAAAGGGGGGGGGAAAAAGGAGCCCTTTGAACCACCTTTTTTATTTTCATGGACTTTTTGATTTATACCTGTCCGGGGCCCCCCAGCTTTTCCCCAGGGCCGGAGTTACAGTTGGGTGGGGTTTGAGGCCCAGGCGGGGCCCCGTCTTTATTAAAAACGCAGGTTAAAATTCCCTAAAGCCCGGAAAACGAAAACTGCGTGCGGGAAAGAAGTGGCGGAAGCGGAAGTGGGAAAAACTCCAGCCTAATCAGTACACAGTAAAATACCGGGGTTTTAAGCCCCTTGTCCCCCCGAATGAGTGGGACCAATTAAAGCTTCACGGGGAAAATTACGGGTTTTGGTTTAAAACGCTCCTTTTTATCCCCCGGGGTGCCCTTTATTTTGGGAAATTTTTTTTTCTACCAACGGTGCTGGGGGAAATGGTCTCTGTCCCTTTGTTCTTGCCCGTCCCCAAACCCCATGTCCTCTGAATAACCTACATCGGGTAAAAGTTTTTCCGTCCCTCTCCCTTGTACAATTCAGAGTTTTTTTTTAAAAACAGCTAATTTTGTAAAAAATTTTTTTAGTACTTTAATTTTTGAAAAAAACCTTTTTAAAAAGGAGGGAAAAATCCCCCCAAATGTCTTTGTTTCTCTTTTTTTTTTTTGTTTAAAGGGGTTTTTCCCCCCCCCCAATAAAACAGGGTTTGGAAAACTTTTTTAAAGGATCTTGAAAAACCCCCAATTCTTTTTTGGCAATAGGTGTCCTTTTAAACAGTGTCCAAACCTATTCCTGTTTCTGACAGAAACCATCACCCTTAAACCCACTTTTGTAAAGGGGAAAAAAAAATGCTGTTAAAACAAAAATTTTTTAGAATGGGCCCTTTGTAGTATAGCGGCTTGTCACAGAAAAAACCCCCCAAAAATTTCAAAGAGGGACCCTTGACCCATTTTAAAAAAATTTTGTAAAAGGAACAAATGCTTTTTGGGAAACAAACATTTTTTAAAAATTTTTGACCCCTAGTATTGCTCATGTCACAGCAAAATCCCCCCCAAAAATTCAAAGCAGCCCCTTGAGCCACTTTGGACAATTGTGAAAAACAAATGTTTTGTTAGAAACAAATTTTTTAAAAAAGGACCTTAGTATAGCTCAGGGTCACAGAAAAATTTCCCCCAAAATTTCAAACATGCCCCTTTGACCATTTTTGGAAAAATGTGAAGAACAAATGTTTTTTAAAAAAAACTTTTTTTTAGAATAGGACCTCTAGTATAGCGGCATTTTAAACCCAAAACCCCCCCCAAAAATTAAAAGCATGCCCCTTGAGCCATTTTGGGAAAATTGTGAAGAAAAAATGTCTTTTAGAAACAACTTTTTTTTGAATGGGACCTGTAGTATTGCTGCATTTAAAAGCAAAATGCCCCAAAAATTCAAGGCATGACCCTTGAGCCATTTTGGGGTAAAATTGTAAAGAACAAATTTGGCTTTGAAACAACTTTTTTTTTAAAATTTAGGCCCCTTAGTTTTTGGGTGCATTTCAATGCAGTTGCCCAAAAAAAAATTATAAAAATGATTTTCTCACCCACTGTTAAAAATTGGAGGGAAAAAATCCCACTTAAAAAGCCACATTTTTTTTCCCAAAAGGACCATTTTTAAATTGCGTATCTCACACTACATGCCCCCAAAAAAATTAAAAATAGGGACTTCCAGCCCCCAAATTAAAAAAATTGGAGGAGAAAATGCCACTAGGGAAGACTTTTCTGTTCCAAAGGACCAAAAATTATAGCTGAAACTCAAAGAAAACTTTGACCTCAAAACTATTGCCCAATTTGCGAAAACTTCTTAAGATAAAGTGGTAAAGGGGTTACGGTTTTTTGTCATAAAAACCTTGCTGTCTTTTTTACGGGTCTCCTCACAGAAAAAACCAGCAAAATGAACTGTTGGGAAAAAAAAATAAAAAATTGCAGTAAAAAAAGATCTTTTTTAAAAAAAATTTTCAAGAGGACCATTTCTTTTAAAAAAGGGAAAAATGTAAAGTAGCCCGGCAACTAATCGGTAAACCTCGGAAGGGGGGCCAAACAACATCATCGGGAGACCCCATGCCTATTCATTTGAAAAAAAGTCAAAGGGATCCACATTTTCTGGGGAAAGCCGGTTTGCGTTTTTTCTGTAATGACCCCCTCCAGCTGTGCAAAAGGGTTTCCGCCCCCCCCAGTTTAGCGGGGCTGCTGCGAAAAGGACAACACCTTATGGCGTGATGGGGGCCCGCTGGGGTTTTTCCCGTCCATTTTGGATACCCAAAAGGGCCCTTTTGGGGTCCGGAACAATGCAAAAAAAAATGGGTGTTGAGAAAAGATATCTTTGCCCCAGGGGTTTTTTAAGCTGATTCGTGTTTTGGGAATTGTCCCCTTGAATTGCATCTTTGGTAAATTTTGGAAAAAACAAAGTTGCCAGAGGTTCCCCAAATTAAGGCTTCTGCCCTTGCCTGCGGGTGCCGCTAGGGTATTGGCCCCTCTACTCCCTGTACGTCGCTGATGGTTTTTCCCACCGTGCCCCTTTGGGGGGGGCCTTTGAACGGGCCCAAAACAGATTCTCCAGTTGATAAAATTCAGCAAGGTCCCCTTTTCCCCTCCCTTTTTTACTTTCTATTTGGTGGGGGGGAAGGAAAGTCCCTGATTTTTTTTTTTTTTGGTTTTTTTTGGGGATCCGGAGGGTGGCCCCCAGAAACTGTTGTTCATTTTGATGGCCTTAAAGCGAGGATCAAGTTGGAGGAAATTTGGGTCATCCCCAAACCTCTTGAAAAGATGGAGCCTTGATTTTCCCCAAACCTTTGGGTCGAGGGGCCCCTAGCCCAAAAGTCTTCCTCATCTTTCCCCCCTCCGCCTCCCAAAAACGCGCCAACCCTTTCCCAAAGGGAGGGTCGTCGGTAACTTCGGTGGGCTAGGAATACCTCCTCCCCCCTCCTTCCTTCCCCTGCCTCCCGGGACAGCTTCCCAAAAAGCCCCGACCTTTTCCTGAGTGAAGCACCCTGAGAGCTGATGCGCCAAACCCTTTCATAGCTCCCGGACCCCGAACCACTGCCTAATGAAGGGCCCATGAAATTTTGGTTGGAAAATGTCGGGGCCTTGTGGATTTGACGGGGAGAAAGGCTCCGTTTTTGCCCTCTTGTCCGTCCTCCTTTCCCTCCCCGGGGGACCCCGTTTTTTTCAGAGTTCCAACGATCGTTTTAGAAAATAAGAAACACCCAATGCCATGTGGGAAAAGGGCCCTTGTCCGCACTGACCCTTTTTGGGGGCTTCTTCAAAACTGGCAAGGATGGTGCAGGGGCTCTTTCACCTGCCTCCCCTCTCGGTGGTTCCAAACCCCCCCAGGTCCGTACCCTGCTTTTTCGGCCAGGGGGTCACTTTGTAATGCGTTAAAGGCAATTTTCCTGCTGCCCCCCAAACGTGGAGCATTTTGAGGGTGGAATTCCCGGTGTTGCCATCAACAAAAGACGTTTTTCGGGGAGGGCCCAGCTGACGCTGCAACGCCTGCCAGGCGGGAAGAAGCAGGGTGCGAAAAGGCGGAAGTGCGAAAATCGACCCCCGACCCTTTTTCAGCAGGCAGTCCAAAACCCGGGGGCCCCTTTTGAAATTTTGGGCGACAAAAATTCATGGGCATGGGCCGGCAAAGGGGTGGCTTTCCCGCCTACCGATCTTAAGGGCGGGCCCGCAGGATTTCGCCCCGTTTTTTCGACCACCACCTTTTCCTGGCACAAGGTTTTTGTCACCCGCCAGCGTTCCGGGGCTCGTTGCTTAAGCCACAGTCCTGACCCTTTTTTTGGCGGTCCCCCAAAGGGAGATTAATTTCAACACGGCCCCGGTGTCTCTGGGCCCCGTGATGCCAACCCGAGGGGCCTTGGGGGGAAAGAGCCCGCACCACCCTGCGGTTTTTTAAAAAGCGGCGCCGAGCCCGAGAGCCACCCCTCACCCCCAAGACATCCCCCCAGCCCCCCCCAGTGGGGAAACCTTTTCAACCAAGAGATATACGGCCCTTTGGGTTTTGCTTACTAGTCCATGTTTCGGGGGGGAGATGGACTTTTTTCCCGGCCAAAAGAAGCAGGAAAAAACGCGCTTGAAATTTTAGATGACACGTGGCTGGCCGGGCAGGGGAAAGCCTGCTCGGCATTGGTTTTGGGGGGAGGCGAGGGCCAAAGACGTGGCGGAACCCATCTGTGGGCCACCAGAAAGGAAAAAACAACTTTTTCCAAGGGCCCAAAAACCCGGCAATGCCCACATTCAGGGGTTTTGGCTTTGGGTGGTTTGGGTTAAAGTGTTTCTTCTGCTCCCAAACCGGGAAAACAGAAGGCTGGGGGTGTTGAAGGCCCCGGGGGGTAAAAGGCGTGCAGGTCGTCAAAAATGGCGGATAGAAGGGGGAGGAAAGGGTTTTTGATGGTGCTGGTGGGACTCGGGCGATGGTGGGGGCTGAAGCGGAGGCTGAACCCCGATTATGACTTGAGAGACATGGGCACTGAGGAAGCTTGGGGGGTGGCCAGGAAGGAGGCGGGGGACAGAGGGGGGGTTTTTACATTTGGTTTTGGAAAGGGCCCGGCCCTCGGTCTGGCCTTTTTTTTTTTCCCAAATGTTCCCTCCATTTCCCAAAATATGCTTCGCTGATGTGACTAGACATTTTTGGTGGTGGTTAAAACCCCCTTTAAAGGGTTTTTGCCCCCACTTATGCTTTTAAAGGCAAAGGCCCCGGGAAAATGACATCGCAGGGGGGAAAAACAAAGGCTTGCTCAAAGAAGGGGCCCCGGCCTTTAGAGGTCCCCGGACCTTTTTGACGGCGATAACGAGGAGCGGGTTTTTCGCTGACCGTGGCTGGCGGGAAAACATATCAGCGGGGCTTCTGCGAAAACCGCCCTCCTTTTCCCCCCTTTTGTTGGGGGACCCGTATTTGGGCACTACCCCCCATCGTCTTCCTTTTCGTTTCCCCTGATTTAAGCGCTCCGCAAGCAAATTTTGCGGAAAAAAAGGGTGGGGTCCCCAATGGGCCCTTTATCTAAACATCTTTATCAACACAGGGGGAACTTGGGTCGTCCTGACCCTTTTTGCATCCAGAAGCTGCGGGCTTTCAAACAAGGGGCACTGCAAGGCCCTTGCCGAACCCCCCGGGATTTTTGCCCTTTAACCCCCCCTTTCCCTTTACCTCCTCTGATGGCATCAGTAACTGGGGGGGGCAGAGCAGACTTTTTCATCCTCCCTTTATCTTTTTTTTAAAAGCCTTTTTGAACCCCCAAACCCCTTTTTTTCCCTCAAAGAGGGGCTTTTTGACAATGGTTTTTTCCACAGTGGTGGGTTTCACGATTGACATTTGGGCTGCTTCTGTTTTGGGCGGATGTGATGATGCTGTTTTACGCCCTTTGTGGCCGTGGGAATGGGGAGGACGAGGGGGTTAAAAATGCTAGATGCAGGGTTTTTTCATTAACCACTGGGAAAGGGAAAATTGGGGACGAGTTCGTTACTTAATTCCCCGGGCCCTGACCCAGCGATGACCCGGCCTGAAAGGCCTGCAACTGCGATCCCCCTGGATGCGTGTTGCGCCAGCACTGGAAAAGGGGCACCTTCTCTCGTACCCCTACCTCCATGGGGCTAACCCCCCCCCCTTTGCTCGCTTTCCACCTGCATTTCGCTCCAAAGTTCAGAAATTAAAAATTTGGGGAAGGTAAAGGAATATTTTGGAAAGTCTCTTATTAAAAGACGGGAAAAACACAGCTATTCTCAAATCCCTCTAATCAAAACCAAATTGCTGGATTTAAATTTAACTTTCAAGGGTCTTTCAACAAATCTGGCTGGGCCCAAAAATCCAAAAAAAAACGTACTGGGTTTTGTTTTGGTCAATAAACGGGATTTTTTGCACCTTTTTCCCAAATTTACCTGTGGTGAATATAAATTGCCGGTTTTTAAAATTTAAAGTAGATGCTGGTCAAAAGAACAATGCTGGGGGGTGCAAAAGTCAAAAAAAAAAAAGTAACTTTTATGTTTGGTATAATAAACGATATTTTTTTTCACCTTTTTAATTCACCTGTGGTGAATATAGAATTTTCCGGGTTTTTAAAATTTACGTAGAGCTGCGTCAATGAACAATTTCTGGGGGTGCAAAATTTAAAAAAAACGTAAAATGTTTTTGTTTTGGGTTTAAAAAACGTATTTTTTTTCAACCCTTTTAATTCACCTGTGGGGAAAATTTGAATTGCTTTTTTTTGAATTTTTGTAATTCTTGGGGTCAATTTAACAATGCTGGGTTTTGCAAAATCAAAAAAAAACGTAATTTTATTTTTTTGATAAATAAACGGGATTTTTTTCACCTTTCAATTCACCTGTGGTGAAAATAGAATTGCTGTTTTAAGATTTACGTAATGCTGCGTCAATGAACAATGTTTGGGGGCGCAAAAAATCAAAAAAAACGTTATGTGTTTTTTTCGTACCCAAAACCCCGGTATTTTTGGCCCCAAAAAAAAAACCCGGGCTGACTACAAGATTGGCCCCCGGAATTTTTTTAAAATTTTAAATGCCAAAGGGGGATTTATCAACAGTCACAGGTGGTTTAAAGGGTAAAAATTTAAAATGAACACCCATCTTTTAAAAATTTTTCTGATAATAAAAGTGGGTTTTGCAGCTAACAAAGAGACCTGCAGTTTTCTAGAAACGAGGGGTATTTCCCAAAATAAAGTTCGGCTGGGGGCCCCTATCCAGGGGAAAAATTTTTTTAAAAGGGGAAACTGTTAATAATAAAAAATTCCACTAAAATGTCCTTTCACTAAAATCTTTTGGGGAACTTTTATCCAGTGTTCTTTATAGATAGAGGTTTTTCTGTGTTCGCCCCCCCGGGCCCCCCCCCCCCACCGCCCGTGGAAATTTTCAGCGGTGTCTGCTTTAAAATTCTCTATTTACAATAAAAACTTCCAAAATTTTTTAAACCCAACTAAATTGGAAAAGGGTCACAGCTAATTTGTAGGGTTTCTCTGTGCAGAAATAGACCCAAATTTTTGCTGAGCTGTTTGGCCACAGGGAGAGCGCAGGGGCCTTTTTCCCTATGGGGACGCTGAGGGGACATGAGGTGAAACAGGAAACGGGGTTTTTCTATGTAAAACGAGGGCATTTGATTTTTCCAGCCAATCGCAACCATACCCCATCCCAGTCCCTGACGTCCACACAATCTCACCCCGTCTTTCTGTAATCTGATTTTGCTGGGCCGGGCCCAAAATTACAGGAAGCGGCCCAAAAAGGCGGGGATCTTTAAAAGATGGGTGCACAGATTTTAAACCCTTTAAAATTTTCGCATATCTGGAAATTTCGATCCCCCCATTTAAAAAACCCTTTCCAAAAAATTTAATTAAATTTGTCCCATAAAAATCGCCCCCAAAACCCACTGTTTATCAGTAAGATATCTATTTTTCTAGACTATGGAATGAGAAATTTTGTATTTATTTTATCATATCTTATCTTGCTTACCACTACATTTTCAAGGTAAAGCAAATAAGCTGTGAATCCTAGCAAATATGTGTATTGTGTTTTATCTTCAATCATTTCACATTTTGCTTTTGTGTGACTGTTTCTATCTTATTCTGCTTTTTCTCAAGGTTTTGTATTTTCATTTCCAAGAACCAAGGGCAAATTGAAGCCATTTAGTCCATTAGTCAGTTCAATGTTAAAACCTATTTCATAAATCATTTGCTTAAGCACTACAATCTTTTAAATATTAACTTGTTACTGCATAATGTTGTAAACTTTGTAAAATCAGTTAAATATAAAAAATTGGATTAAAACACAGTAAGATAAAAAAACACTATTGGATTTAAAAATCAGAAACTAATCTGAGAAAAAATGTTTTATGTAACTTAGTTTTGTCAGCATCAGTTATTTTACATTGCAAAGTTTATGGCATTAATAAAGATGTATCTGCCTACAATTAAGCTCACTGATCTGTATGCAAAAAAGTAGTTTCCAATTCTCCTGTCTATTTGATCATTTTTACTTGATGTAAGGATTCTTTGATCTGAAGCTTTGTGTTACTATACACTCTTTTAGATTTGTATTGGTATATGTCACAAAAAGAATATTCAGAATTTTACTTGTGTCTATATGTTTCTCTTTTGATCTGGAACAGACTCTTTTGGATTGCTAGGAAGTATTTTTACCCTTGTGTAATTCCACAGTGAAAAAAGTTTTATTTCTCTGTTTTTCTTTAATGTAGACATATTTAAATGCACCTAGAACAAATATATGCAATGCTATTTTGGATATCATTACTGTTGACTTCCATTATGACAAGAATGTACCAATACATTTTTTACTAGTTTTCTGTTATTTTAAAATGTTATACAGCCTATACCACTATACAGTTTGATTACATAGTGAAAATGGTATCTAGATAGAAAACTAAATGCCAAAAGGAGAAACTTTTTGCATACTGTACTGTATGTAGAACACACCTCACATTTTGTAAATATTGCATTATATCTTTTCAAAATGACTCCACACACAGCCATCAATGTCTTAATCGCTAGCAACTAAAGTGAGTTCACCTCTAAGTGAAAATGGGCAAACTGGTGTCATGCAATTTGTAAGTGTTAACATACATTTTAGGGCCCTCTCCAAAAATAAATAAATGAATCTTTGTGGGTTGAACAAGTAAAAAAATACAATTGTTTAATTGACAAATTGTTCCCAAAGTGTCAATATTTTCTGTGGTGACCATTATTTTCCAACATTGCCTTAACTCTGGTCATTGAGTTCACTAGAGCTTCACAGGTTGCAGCCTCTGGAATTCTGTTGCACTCCTCCATAATGACATCATGGAAGTGGTGGATGTTAGAGGTCTTGTGCTCCTCCACCTTCCATTTGAGGATGCCCCACAGATGCTCAATAGGGTTTAGGTCTGGAGACATGCTTGGCCAGTCCAGCACCTTTAACCGTAAATTTTCTTTAGCAAGGCAGTTGTGATCTTGGAGGTGTGTTTGGGGTTGTTATCATTTTGGAATATTGCTCTGCGGCCCAGTTTCTGAAGGGGAGAATCATGCTCTTCTTCAGTACATCACAGTACATGTTGGCATTCATGGTTCCCTCAATGAACTATGGCTCCCCAGAGCCGGCAGCACTCATGTAGTCCCAAACCATGACACTCCCACAAATTTTCTTGAATGTTGGCAAGATACACGTGTTTTTGTACTCCTCACCTAGTTGTCACCAGACACACTTGACACCAACTGAACCAAATAAGTTTACCTTGGTCTCATCAGACTACAGGACAGTAATCCATGTCCTTAGTCTTCTTGTCTTCAGCAAACTGAAGGCTTTCTTGTGCATCTATAGAAGAGGCTTCCTTCTGGTACAATAGCCATGCAGTCGAATTTGATACAGTATGCAGCATACATTCTGAGCACTGACAGATGGACCCTCGCACCTCTTTAACCTCTGCAGCAATGCTGGCAGCACTCATACATCTATTTTGAAAAAAAACAATCTCTGGATATGATGCTGAGCTCGTGCACTCAACTTCTTGGGTCAACCATGGCGATGCCTGTTCTGAGTGGAACCTGAAAAGGAAAATGGAAAATTAGGTTCAATTTGTCTATTTTCACTTAAGAGGGTACTTACTTTTATTAACAGTGGTTTAGACATTGAAGGCTGTGTCTTGAGTTATTTTGAGGGTACACCAAATTTACTTTACATTGTATCAAAGTGTCATACTTTCAGTGTTGTCCCATGAAAACATACAATAAAATATTTACAAAAAAGTGAGGGGTGTACTCTCTTTTCTGAGATACTTTATACTGTACTATGTAGTGTTACTACTTTTTAATGTTTTTTTGGAACCAGACAGAAAGTTTATGTCCTATAATTGCTGTAAAAGTACCAGTAGTTGGTTGAATAGGAACTGGCATATCTGTTGATTTATTATGGCTAAATGTATAGACATGGACTAAATTAATGCACCGTTTTAAAAAAAAAAAAAAAAAAAACACTCACTGATGTAACTTGGAACTAATAAAAGTAATAATAAATGTAAATTTTCTGAAAATCAACTGATGAAAATCAGACATTCCGTTTCACAAATTAAAAAAAACAAACAGACAAAACTGGCTTGGACAAAAGTGATGTTACCCTTATATCAATATTTTGTTGCAAAACCTTTTGAGGCAATCACTGCAAACAAATGATTTCTGTAAATCTCAATGAGATTTTGCCTCTGTCTACAGGTATTTTGGTCCACTCATCATGAACAAACTGCTCCAGGTGTCTTAATTTTGTTGGGTGCCTTCTCCAGACTGCATGTTTCAGCTCCTTCCACCCACATTCAATAAACGTTAGTTAAGGGCTCACAGAAGCCATTTAAGAACAGTCCAATGCTCTGCTCTTAGCTACTTTTAGATATTTTTAGCTGTTTGTTTTTTCTGTATCGTTTTGGAGGACACATGCCCCATTTGCTCCAGAATGCCTTGGTAGTCTTGAGATTTCATTATAACCTGCATAGATTTAAGACACAAAAATTTGTGGTATACAGCACAAATTTGTGGTAAGCAGACAAATTTTCATATAATTAGGAACGTCACAGTTTGAAATGTGTAAGCGCCTATAATTCTATTGTATTGATCAAGACAAAGGAAAAAACAACTATGAGGTGGCTGCTTCCAAATGTCTAGAACCAAGTTCCTTTAACCTGTTATAATATATTTTTCTAGAATAGCATCTAGATTTTGATTTACTGTGTTTTTGGCAAATGCAGCTTTGATCCTTCTATTTTGTAATTAAATACAATGTTGATGACATTTTACATTTATACATACACATTGTCAGTGCTTCCTGGTTGATGATTTATCATGTAGTTGATAAATAATAAAATGATAAGGTGTCCAAATAATGTTGGTGAAAACATTTTCAGTAACACTATCAATTGTTTGCAAAGAACAATCAACTTTGAAATATAGCTGTTCCCGATGTAGTTGCCTATTTCCATAGATTAGGCATAAGGTATAAGGATAAGGTTCAAGCTCTGAGTACAAAGGTCCTCAGTGCCAATGGCAATCCATCAGATAATGACAATTTAGTCATAGTTTGTACCACTGACAAGGCCAGCCTTGTAGATACACATGCATCTAAAATGAGAAAACAGATGGCATTAGATTTAAAGTATTCTTACTTTTCCACAAAACTTTTCCTCCCCCCTTCCTTCCTACTACTTGCTTTTTCTAATTTTCTACAAATGTCTGTTAATAACATACTGTACATATAAATTCTGTAGATTACGTTGGATTGGTAGAAAATATGTTTAAAATTGTGACTCTGTATTCTGCCATATTGGGGTACTGCAATTTAAAGGGGTTGTCTTACTACAAGGTTTGCCATTCAGATCAAAGTTGTTTAAAAAACAAGCAAGTTTTCAATAAATGTCAATTAAAACTCTCCTACCGATTTCTGGATATAATGCTTTGTAGGGGCTCCATTGGCTCCTCAGGTCTCTATAGTCACCGACCTGCCCATACTTTATCATAGGCTGCCAGCACTGGTGTCTTCTGCTTGTTATAATTACAGGTCGGAGATTTGAGAGCACGAAAGTTCACCCATGCGTACTCCTAATCTCCTGTCCATCCTTTCTCAGTGCAGAGGATTGATTCAGATTATGTGCACTACCCTGCCGTTTCGCCTATCTGCCTATTGTCTCTTCACTTGCATTTCTGCCTAATTAGCATTCACTGTTTCCTGCCCCAGTCATCCACTCAGGCATTGAGCCTGCCTAATTAGTATTCACTCTCCCAGTCTACATATTCAATCTTCACTGCCCAAGTCTGCATACTGCCTTTGTAAGGAAGTATAGATCACACCAGGGATCATTTGAATTCCCCTCCCCCCCCACATTCCCTGTGCTCAGAACCCAGGGCGATTGTCTTCTCTGCCTGCACTCATGTAGGGGGAGAGAAATATGTGCCGTGCACATGCAAGAGCTGTTTCATCCACTCTCAGTGGATGCTATTGTACTGTGAGCAGTAGTGCATCAGGGGGAGGAAAACTCTGCGATCTTGACAAACCTACCATTGTGGTTTGTCTGGACCGCAGAGAAACTCTCTGATTGAATTAGTCTTAGCATTGGAAGGGAGCACGGCAGCATGATGATGTCACCTAGATGAAGGGAAGGGGGAGGGGAGACGAGGAATCCCACCTATGATTTCAAAAATCCATCACAGCAACAAGGTAGGATGAAACGCTGAAGTGAGAACACCCCTTTAAGTCAAATACCGAATATTTCACACATTACTACCACTGCAGTATTAGGAAAATGTGTTAATGTGTTTACAACTTAAAGTGCTCCACATGTTGTTATATCTTTTTAAACTTTCTTGTATCTTACAATGTAACAACTTTCCATATACACAAAGTATTAACTATTTTATTTTTTAACAGATATTTTATGGAATTTCATTCACAAGAAGAGAAGATTTTTGAAATTGATTCAAAAAATGGTGCAATAAGGACAACAAAAAAACTGGATCGGGAGGAAATTCCCTGGTACAATATCACAGTTTCAGCATCAGAGATAGGTACTTATACAAAGTTTTTACACATAATGATGTAATGCTAAAGTTTTGTCATTGTGTGATTAAGTTACTGCTTAAGGAGTAGTGAAATCTTTATTATATATTGGAATTTGCATATTCTTTACCAATTTGATATTCCCCAAAGTTTATAATGTGGCCTCCTGTAGCACTTAGGTCCATAAGTATTTGGACAGGACACTACTGTAACAATTTCACCACTAGAACTTTAATGCAATCCGACTTTGGTGAAATCCCTGTCCCTAATGCAAGGACTTTTAAGAAATAGTTATGACACTATTGCAAAAAAAAATAATATTTGTTCATCCACCCTGTGAGTTGCATAATTCAACCGATATGCGATAAAGTGTGTAAAGACAGACGCATCACACTTATACGAGCTCATTAGACAAGCTATTTTAAAACCATGGGCATGAATCTGGAATTAGTTATTGCTAACAGAAGGTCTGATTCACAGTCAACATTCCAATCCATCCCAACGTGTGGACATCAGGACTATGTGCAGGGCATTCAAGTTCTTTTACAACAAACAACTTCCAGCCATGTCTTTATGGACCTTGCTTTGTATACATAAGCCTAGTTATGCTAAAAAAACAAAAAAAACAAAACAGAAAAACAAGGTATTCCTCAAATTGTTGCATACATTTTGGAAGCATGCAAATGCTAAAACTACAATTGTATGCTATATGAGTAACATTACACTGGAATAAGAGATCCAGCCCAAAACTTGAAAAATAACTGGTAATATTATCTACCATTCATCAAATTTGATAGTTGTCACTATGCATTGCACTACGTAGCATTCTCCAGGCATCGCAGAAACCCAGATTTGTCCATCAGACTGCCAGATAGTAGAATGTGATTCTTTACTTTAGAGAATACATTTTAACTGATTCAGTAGATATGTGCTATATATTACTCCAGTCTTGGCTTGAGTCTTAAAGGAATTTAACCACGAAGGCATGCTGGTTTGTTCTGCTTCAGCTTTATCTGTGTTCAAGGGGGTTTGGTATGATTTGTTTGAACTGCATAGCATGCGACTCAGTAGGCTTGAAATCACCATGCCTTTTCCACAATGTGCTAATTTTGGTCAAACAATGGTCTGTTTCTGTAAAGAGCTGTGGTTAACTTCAAAGTAGCTTAGTGGTTAGCACTTCTCCCTTTCAGCACAGGGGTCCTAGGTTCAAATCCAAAGGTGTTGTTTTTTTTTTTTTTCTAAATGCACATACAGTACCTGATTGATGGTTTTTTTTTTCATTTTATTTATTTGCACTATTTAACTAATTACTAAGGAGTAGAAAGGGACAGGATTAGAATGAGAGCACCTGGTGTTGAACAATCACTCAATGAGTGTGTGTTTTTCCTAAGCTAGGAAGAGACTGACTGTAGCTTCCTGAGAGGGGAGTTGATGTCTGAGCATGTGCGGCCAGGACTGAGGAGTTCTTTTCACTTGTCCTATACTATGGCTTACTAATGTAACAGCTAAAACAAACATGGTAAATTATTTTAATAATGATAAACAGTGAAAATGTTTATTTTTTAGTTTGCAAGCTTCCCATGTTAATTTTACTTGGTGAAAAGACCCCTTTTAGTGCAGCATCAAGACCATGTAAACCGATTTGATAAAACTCTTTATACAGTTTTCTGTCAATGTCACTTTCAGAAGCATTTTGAATCTTTGTTGTATATGATGCAACAAAGAACTAGATATTTACAGTATGTGCTGCGCACTTTTCCAATAGGCAGTCCGATATGTGTGCTCAGCCTCTTTCTGTCTGAGATATTTTTACTTCTAGATGCTTCCGTTTCATAATTCCAGCACTTTCATTTGGCCGGCACCAAGGTGAAACAGTAGCAAAGTTAAACTACTACACAGTGATATTGTGGGACTATGTAATGTGTTCTTAGAGCACAGCAAAAGCTATTGAAATGCAATGAAGAAGCTGAGATACCTTTTTATGCCGTAATATCATCTGTCAAATTTATCATTGCCACATGTTTGGTCTGTAACATCATCTCTCCTCCCATCCCATTCAACACCTTCATCAGATCTATCAGTGACTCTATAGCACTGCAAGTTCACTATGTCAGAATAATATTTCATTCTATGCTAGCATTTAAACGCCACATCCAAGCTCTTACCACCACCTTCACCTCAAAAACAACTCTTTTTTTTTAGTTCGGACTCTACAAAAAGTTATCTCCTGCTCTTGTCAGCTGCCACCAAGACTGCTACAACATTATACTCTGTAGCCTCCCATTTAACACAACTCTGCTACGCAGTTAATCGACCTCTCTTCTCGTTACTCCTCTTCCCCTCCCCTCTGTCAAATCCTTCACTGGCTACACATTGCCCAGAGAATAAAGTTCAAAATACTAACCATGACCTACAAGGCTGCACATAACCTGGTTCCGCCATACGTCTCTGCCTAAATATTTTGATACCTCCCCTCACGGAGTCTGTGCTCCCTGTTCTGCATATGACTTTCTTCTCTGATCTCCTCTTATCTGCTCATCACACAACTGTCACCAAGATTTTTCCTGTGCATCCCTCATACTCTGGAACTTACTACTCCAACATCATCAGACTTTCTGCCACTTTTACTATTTTCAAAAGCAACCAGAAAACCCATCTCTTCAGAATAGCCTACAACTTTCAAAAACCCTGCTGCCCCTATACCACCCCAAAAACATGTCTGCCCTCACCTTTTCTTCTGCCTTGTAGATTTCAAGCCCTGTTAGACAGGTTTCTCTCTATCTCTACCAGTATGTTTATCATTTAGTGATCCTTATTACATTCATTATTCTCTTATGTCATGTACTTAAATTTTTTTATGCTGTACAGTTTGCTGGAATAATATGAAGTTCTTTTTAATAATAATAATAATAATAATAATAATAATAATAGTAACAACAACAGGTTGATTCTTTGTCAGAGCCAGGCCTTTTGTCCTCAAAAATGTAATTTGTCTGCAGAGCTACAAATTTAAACAGAAACTAGGGCTAATTCAATAAGTGTACTGAATTACATCCATTGATATGGGAATTTCCTCTGTATGTCCAAAATCTAATGAAAACAGTGGAGACTTTCAAAGCAGTTAAAGTTGGCACAATGTCATGGAGCGTGCCGTGACCCCCGCTCTGTTCCGTGGCAGCCCCCACTCTGCTCCGCTGTCTTCATCTTCTTATATACCTATCCACACTCCTTTCTTCCCATCCCTGCTCTGCTGAGTGCCGATGTGTGCGGGTCTGCTTCCTAGATAGCGCGGCAGCTCTTCAAGATTTAAAGGGCCAGGGTGCCAGTAATTGGTTAATTGCCAGGCGCTGACCTTTTTGTCTCCTCCAACACTCTCTGCAAGGGTATTGTTGTGCTATAGTTGTCTTCAGAGAGTGTTGGAGTGAGTTTTTCCTTCTGTTTACCGTAACTTCTTGCTACCGTTTTCTGACCGCATCGCCGGCCGCCCGCCGTGACTTTACCGCTTGATCCCGACTATGCCTCTCTTTTAACGATTCTTTACCACACTGCACTCCGACTGCCACTGCAAGCTAGTCACCTGGTAGATCCCCGCCGCAGCAAGTCCATCCCGCTTTGCGGCGGGCTCTGATGAATACCAGGGGCTACTTAGACTCCGCTTCCTGGCATGGTTTATATCATCGCTTGTGATGATCCAGTGAATCCACCTACATCTGTGACACACAAATCCACATTAAAATTCATAATTTAGGTGTAGTATGTTCTGAAAACTGACTGTTAGGTGTCCTGCTACTTTAACCACGTAGAATAGATTTATGCATAAATGTTAACAAGGCAATAGCACTCTCTACATTAAATAAAAGAAATAAAAAGAAAAATAACAAAAAAACCTTATAACTGTTGTACTTGTTTTAGAGATTACTCTTTATTTCACTAAAATTCTCACAAAAAATAAAAAGAATCAAAACTGACCTGAGTAAATGTTCTGTGGTTTTATGATAACTGCTAAAAATAGCTAAATTTATGCACCTGTTAAAGAGAGTCAGAAAAAAGTATTTATGATCACGATCAATCAGACTCTGTCATATTTAAGGGCACATTAGACAATGAAAGTTGATTTTCTACTGCTACAGATAGCTCTTACCTAACTGCTTTATAACAGGTAAAAATGTTTAACACACAATAGATAAAGTTTGCTTATCATACATTTATTGTTTTGATCATTGTGAATGCATACTTGCATTTGATGTAACAAACTAAGAAAATTTGTTAATTTACCTCCATTACAAAGTCATCTAATAAGTCTACAGTTTCTGTAAGATTTTTGGTATCTGCAGCGTGCAAACCTATAGCCAAAACATCCAAAGGCCTCCCTAAAGTGCAACCTCAGAGTTTTAATTTTTTTTACTGGTAAAATACTGTAGCTATGCTGAGCTAATAGATGAAATTATTGTTCATCCCTTCATTACAGTTATTTGCATAATTTTATTAAGCTAGTTGAGATAAACACTCCCTGCTATTGGTCTGAATTGTATTTATACAATGATACTGGAAGATAACATATGCCATTTTCCTCTTTCACTGTGAAGTAATTATATATCATGACTTTAAATTATGGAAATGCAAACCATGTTTTTTTGTGGTGTTTTGATAGCAGTTTTTAGACCTGTGTTATTTTTCTTTTCAAAAAAAAAAATGCAGTATGCTCTAGATAAGGCATTTGTTGTATTGTTTTCCTATATAAGTAGTTAAATTGGTACCACATACTTCATAGGATAATATGGAGCTCTGTTGAAATAAGTCCACGTCACTTGTTGATATGACCTCTCTTCCAAACCTCATCAATAGAGATGGGCGAATTGATTCAAACGAAGGGGGAATTTTTTAGAATTTAGGAAAACTTCGGTTGGGAAACGAAGTCGAACTTTAGGGTACTTCGGGGTGAACGAAGTTGTTTTTGATTGATAAAAGGCTGCGAGCACATGGCCTACAGGGGGCAAACACTCTGGGGGGAAAAAAGGGATAGCCTGATCATGGCAAGGTGAAGAAAATCAGAGACCGGCGGGATTCTGTGACGTCACCGCACTATATAAGCCCGGGCCACGCCGGGAGTTTTAATTTCTCTCACTTTTGCTCATAGGGGGGTGTTTCCCAGGGTGATGTCTTACTGAAGAATGTTTTTTTAATAGCGTTTTTTGTGGGGTGTCTCAGTTGTCTCAGAGATGTTTTTTAAATGTTCTATTTCAAATTGTTTGGGGTATTGGTCGAAATCCAGTGGCGCCCCACTGCAGCTGAATATACATTCAATTCCAAGGGGTCTAAGCCAGTTCCTGTTTATTCTTTTAAGAAACGCTTTTTTTTCAATACAAATCCCACTTCTTTTTTGGGCTGCTCAATTCTATTGCGCAATTTACTCCAGGGGTTAATTAAGCGTTTTTTTTTGTGGTGTGCAAACCCCCAAGAAAACGCTTTTTTCAACCCCAAAATATATAAATTTTTCCCTGTACCCTTTTTTCACAGGCAAAGGTTTTTACAACTGTATTCTTGTTGTGTGGGTAAAAAACACGCAATTGAAACCGCTCAAAGTTACTACTTTGTGCGGTCAATTCTTTGGCGCAATTTACACCCGGGGGGTTAATTAAGGGGGGGTTGTTTTGCTGGTGTGCTGCAAAAATAAACCGTCTTTTTTCAACGCCAAAATATAATTTTTTTTCTGTAGCCTAATTCACAAGCAAAGGTTAATTAAAACTGTATCTTTGTTGTGTGGCGTAGAAAAACACGCAATTGTAAAAACGCTACAAAGCTATTTTTTTTGTGCGGCTTAATTCTTTGGCGAATTTTACACCCCAGGGGTTTTTTTTTAATGTTGTTTTGTGGTGGCTGCCCCCCAAGAAACCGTCTTTTTTCAACGCCAAAATATATATATTTTTTCCTGTAGCCTAATTCAAAGCAAAGGTTAATTACAACTGTGTTCTTGTTGTGGGGCGTGGGGAAAACAGTTTTTTGTAAAACGCTAAAAAGCTACTATTTTGGGGGTCAATTTTTTTGGGCGCAATTTACACCCAGGGGTTAATTAAGGTTGTTTTGCTGGTGTGTGAAAAAAATAAACCTCTTTTTCAACGCCAAAATATATAAATTTTTCCTGTAGCCAAATTCACAAGAAAAAGGTTAATTAAATTATCCTTGTTGTTGGCATAGAAAATGAAATTTGAACACGCTAAAAGCTATATTTTGCGGCTCAATTTTTTTGGGCAATTTACATCCGGGGGGTAATTAAGCATTGTTTTGTGGTGTGCTGAAAAAAATAAACCATCTTTTTCAACGCCAAAATATATACATTTTTCCCTGTAGCCTTTTTCTGTAAAGGGGTTAAAAAACCCTGTTTGTGCTTTTCATTTAGTAAAACACCAGGTTTTCAAACGAACACTACAAGTAAATTTTTCCGGCCATTTGTGGAGCGAAAATTTTTCCAAGGGTTACCAAGTTTTGTTACTGGGTTCCTTTTGGGTCAAAAACGGGGTGTATTTTATCATAACAGATTACATAAAACAGTGTCTGTACATTTTAGAACAAGCGTATTCAGACAGAGAGGGGGCGGGCTGCCCTGCGAGTGGCAGGGGCACAAACATTCCTGGAAAGGCCCAGGTGGCAGCACAGAAAGGGGGGAAGCGCAGCAAAGGGTCACTCGAGAGGCCACAACTGCCGTTGTCTCTAGTGTGTTGTTCAGAACCCAAGGGTTTTTTTGTTTGGGTTGACTTTTCCCTTCCCCCCAATGACATCTGGCCCCCAGCAGGGGCGGTGGAAAACCTCAGACAAACCTTTATTGGCGGGGGGCCCGGGAGCGGGTCAGGGCCCTCACTGTCCTCGCCCGCCTCTGCCCTCCGGTTCCTCCCCCAGAGATCTACTATGTGGTTTGGGCTTTCCGCCACTATTAGCGGGGATGAACCCAATTTGAGGAGGGCAGTCAGCACTATTGGCAGGAAGAAATGGGGCCAATATCGCCCTCTTCTTGCAGTAGGGGGCAAAGTATAGATATGGAGAGTGGATGTGAGGTCATGTTGTAGGGGTCAGCTCTGCATACCAAGCCGGTGATGAGGACAGCAGTGAGATGAAACAAAAATTGATGTGATTGTAACCGACCGCACGGGGAGCCGGGTGAGGCAAGGGCTTCATCATCGTCGGGAAAGAGGGGGCGTCAGCGTGCGCGTCAGGGCGCAGCGCCCCAAAAAGGGGGGTTGTTTGGCCCCGTCAGCAGGGGGATAGCACAGTGTGAAGTCGGGAAGCCAAGCGGCCCGGGGAAAAAAACCCGTTGCAGGCCCAAAAAGTAGGGCAAGGGGGCTCAGCGAAAAATTTCATCATCTTCTTCTAAAAACTACCCCTTCATTTTTTAAAACCAAACAATTTAAATTTTAAAAAACCAGGGAGCTAAAAGTTGGCCCACGGCCCTGCGTCAACACGCAGCGTCACCATCCCGGTGGCCTGGGGGAAACGTGGCTCAGATGTGGTGGTCCATCCCGCCGCCGCAAAGCAACAGCAGCAGAGCAGTTTTCCCATGGCCGCATGCCATTGCGCCAGTCGGCCCACCACCCTCAGAAGGGGAGTTTTCTCTTTGGGGTTTTTTCCCGGGCCAGTTCTCCTGCCTCCTCGCTACTCATTGGGGGGCCAGCAGTCGTTCACGAGGCGTTGCAAAGAGACAAATATGCGTCCAACCATCCTAAGGGGCAGCACGACCGTGCTCCCGTCCAAGTTTTTGGGATTGCAGTCCCTCCCTTTCCAAATGGTGGCTCTGCACCATTAAGAAATAATGGTTTTTGCCCCAGCCCAGATGGAGAGTTCCAAGCCGTAAATTTCTTTTCCCAAAAAAGGGATTACAGCATTCATAAAAATGTAGAACAGAAGGGGGGTCAGTCCTTGAGCTTATCGGTTTGTTCCCAAGGTGCAACGGCACGCGGACGTTGGGCTGTAACTACGGTTTAGGGGAGTACATGTCCTTTACGGCCCACTGGGTGAATGTGCTTCAGCCCCGGCACACCAAAACTTGGACAGGAGACCGCTTTCTCCCCACGTTTTCAAACTGCTCACCTCGCCAATGTCCGGGCCTCCTCTCCCCCACCACTACCCCCCATCTCAGCCTCCACAATACTGCTCATCTACCCCCTGTGTAGGGCACAGGGTTCCCAGTTTTTTACACCTGGCTTGCCTGGCGAACGAAAATCACAAGGGGGAACTGCTCCGCGTCATGCAGCAAGAAATCGATGTGTGGGCTTTTCCCCCCAACTGCAAAAGGAACCTTGTACGGACAATGGGGGAAAATGGTGTTTCGCGCTGCACCGGGGGGTGGTCCATGGCCCTGCAGGCGCACGTGTTCAAGGTTGTGAAAAAAGGTTCCTGAAGTCTTCCACGACTTCAAACATTCTGAAAATGGCCAGGAAACTGTGCATGCACTTTTTCCATTCGTACAATGCCTTTTGTACAGTTCGCGGCAGAACGGCCTCCCCAACACCTTGATATGCGATGTTTCACCCCCTGGAACCCCCTGCACATGTTGGGCCGACTTATGAACAAGAAAGGCCATTAACGATTTTTGATGATCCCGGCAGACAAAAGTACTCCCCCGTGTAACTTTGATGTCACCAGTGGCAGCTCATGGTGACATGCCCTTTTTTTGAGGCCATTCGAGGAGGTGACGATTTTTTCAGTCGCCAGGGCTATGGGAGAATAACACATTCCCCTGCTATGTCCTGGAACAGAAATGAAAAATCTGTTGGGCAGGGAAGGGACTGGCGACTACATCTCGTGGCCAATGAGCCGGGGGGGGACTGAAAAGGGGAGGAGGGGAGGACATTGGAGCGAAGCATTGTCTGTGAAATGGTGGATTTTTCCCAGGTGACAAAGGGAGGAGCAGGAGAGCTGAGGAGGTAGGAGATGAGGGAAAACGGGCAGATGACCCCAAGCACCGTGACAGTATACAGTGGAAAAGGAGGCAGGGAGCCCCCCGGAGTCCTTGTTCAGATGGCCCCCCAGCATGCTTTTTTGCCTGGCTAGTGACAGCCAATATCAGCATGGCAGAGGGATGATTCTGGCTCCACCCTATTGGACCTTGCTACCGGTCCAAAATTGGAGCCTTTTTCCCCCGCTATTGAGAGGGAAGACAAACTCAAATACTTAGGGAAATCCTCCCTTATCAGTTGGCTGCTGCCCATGTGCGGCATCGTCCCCCCCTCTGGCAGGTCTGACCAGGGGTTCCCCGCACTCCGTATAAATGCCCCCGGGTGCTGGGGGAAGGGGGGGGGGGTAGAGCAGTACCCTCCCTCAGTAGTAAATAAGTTTGGGGTCATGTGAGCACTTCCTTCACCCGCCTGTAGGAGGGATGCCCGCGCAGCAGCGGGAGCAGCAGCAGCAGCAGGACCTGGAGCATTCCTGAACCAAAGGTTGTGGCCTACTTTGGGCACAATCTGCCACCCCAGTTTGAGATTTCCCCTGGATACTGGGCAGCCAAAATGGATGTGTGGCCGCAACTTGCCGAGTTTGAGTGGAGAAGCTGTCCTGCCCGGGAGTAGTGTGGATCAAACGGGTGTTTCATGCGGCGGGGGGCCTCGTTACCCAAGGGAAGAACCCCCTTGTCACGGGGGAAAGTGGAAAACGACTGCCTTTGTCAAAATAATCGGGATGGTCGGGGAGGGTTTCCACACACCCAAAGCCTTTGGCTAGTCTGGGTTCAAACTACTGCCTCAGCCACTATTTATGCCGCCACCCGCCTGATGTACAACTGCGACAGTTTCTCCATTTGCCTACCACCATTTCCAGGGAATGGGATTGCCACCCCCCCTCAACACTCGTCATTGTGCCACTCTATGACCTCATGCTGTGCTGCTGCTGTTTCTGTTGCCCTGACTCCCCACTGTGTCTTTGTGCCACTGTCTGACCTCATGTGTCTGTGGGTGCTGTCATGTCCTCCACACTGTGTCATTGTGCCACTGCCTTTACCTCATGCTCGCCGCCGTGACCCCCGCTCCATCATTGTCCACTCTTGGCTCCCCGTTTTGCCACCTCCAAATGTCATTGTCCCTGCCTGATCTCATCTGCCTGTCGGGGCCCCCACTGTGGATTTTCCACTTGTGGCCTAATATGTTTTGCCACCCCAGAAAGTCATTGTGCCCCTGCAAACTCATACGCTGCCCCTGTGCCTCCACACGTGTGATTGTTCCCACTCTGTGGCCTAATATGTTTTTCCGCCTCCAAATGTCATTGGCCCTGTATCTCATACTGCTGCCGCCGTACCTCCATACTGTGTGATTTTGGGCCCCTTTGGCCTAATATGTTTTGCGCCTCCAAATGTCATTTGTGCCACTGCCCGATCTCATGCTCTGCTGTGTGACCTCCCACGTATCATTTTGCCCTCTTTGGGCCCAATACTGGGTTTTGCCGCCCCAGAATGTCATTTTTCCCCTGCCTACCCCATATGCTGCACCGTGACTCCGCCTCAGTCATTGTGCCCTCTGTGGGTTCCTGGTTTTGCCACCTTGAAAGTATTGTCCACTGCCTGACCTCCTGCGTGGCTGCCGCCCCTCACCCCCACACTCTGTCACTAATGTTCCACCTGGCTCTCAGCTTGTTTTTTTCAGCTTTCGCTGGCATGACTTTTCAGGTCATTCCCGCTTAGTTTTTTGGTAGTTTTGCCCCTTTAAGTGCCCCGGGAAAATTTTTAGTGAAGCAATTCTAAAGGCGGCGGCAGTCATCTAAAACAAACTTTTATGAAACCAAAACCCAAACTCCCCCTGCATATTTAAACATGGCACAACGTTTTTACAGCATCCCCGCAGGCTCTGTGCAGCCTGGAAAAGCTGCTTTTTTTAACGCGATTCGTCCCCAAGTAATTGGAACCGAATTTTTTTTTGTCGGAAAAATTGGCGAAGTGCCAAACGAATTTTGAGAAAATTGCCCTCTCTACTCCAAAACCCTTTCCAAAAAAATGTGCTGCACTGCCTCACTCCTCTAACAGGTACGATCTTATGAAGATTAATTGTAGGTGAAAATATTGTACTCCGCCATGTCCCTAACTTACAGCACTGTAGTGTACTGATATGTGTTGAGAGTTGCAACCATTGTTGATGTTTTTTATTGCATTAATAAAATAAGTTTTCCTTAGAAACAAATCAAAAAACTGCCATACTATACTGTTTTTTTGTATCGGATTTCAAAAGCACCAGAAAAACTCATGTTACAAATAGAATGTATTACAGAAAAATGTCACCAAAACTTGAAACAAAACGCTTCAAAAATCATTTAAAATTAAGGTGTTTTCTAAAACCATAAAGAAAACGCATAGAAAAAGTTTGTGTGAAAGAAAATGTAGCAATAGTTCAAAACACTAAACAATTCCTATTTTACATGGTAAGATTTTAAAAAACTAGATCCTGAAATACATGCACCTACTTTTTTTTTTCTAAATGTATGTATGAAATGATAGACCACTAAAGCTTCAATGAACTCGATGCAACACGGACGTCAGCATAAAGGCTTCTTTATTCAAGAATCAGAAGTACAAAAAATAGGTGCAACGTTTCGGCTCGAAAACCAACAGCAGAGCCTTTCTCAAGCATAATTCAAGTGCTCAACGTGTTATAATATATACACCCACTACTAACGTGCTAACATATCAATTAGCCAATGTGAAAGAAGGTTTATCATAATGTACCAATCAAAATAGATATACAACGTGATAGATGAACTGTCCACAAATTAACACTCTTCATTACCTGTTCAAATGAAACGAGCGGGACCAATCGGTGATGTCTACAACAACGGCGTCCTCTATCTTGTGGTGCTCATTGTTCTACTGTGACTCTTACATCACTTCACAACTAACCTTTTTAACCCAATGGAAATCTCTGTTCATAAATGGCACTGCTGCTATTTATGAACAATGTAATGGTGATGCAGGCAAACCAGCTGTGTTTGCAACATCCACAGCAGGTATATTAAATCTGATACGCTATGCCGTTTAACTCCTTAGGTGCAGGGGCCAGCAGTGACTTAAGCATCCAAGCAATTAGACAAAGGGTGAAGGCTCTGCACACAAATCTTCTGCTGCATGTAAACAGTGTTGTAGAAATCATCTTCATATGTATAGGATGTGGATTGGCATGATATTTGAAAGGTTTTTGACATTAAATTTGCACTACAATCTGTATCAAATACCATAAGTATTTTTTTCCGCCCTCATTATTGCTACATGCCAAGTTTCAGGAGGCTTTCAGCATTTATACTAACTTTTTCTCCTGTGGATTTTGAGCTGCATCGTTTTCCTCAGAGGTCCTATACTGAGAAAGGGCAAGTGTGCCATGGTTGTTTATGTATCTGATGGCTCATGGCTTGTAACTAAAATTAGCAGTGTTGTCATCTAGCCCTCAACATTGTTCTAACAATGTTGATTGTAAAATTTGCAATCCAATAGGCAAGACAACAGCACAGTTTAAATTATAATTAGAAGTAATACAAAGTTCGTAGCATCTTGAAGTGTCTTGGTCCTTCTGGTAAAATCCCCTCTGAAACCAGCCTCAGACAATGTGGGGGGCAGCAGCCGCGGGTGCAGGCAGCTTCTCCCGCGGGTACAGGGATCCAGGAGGTCAGGGCAGCAAGCAGGGAGCCGTGGGTGATGCAGAACCAGCAGCCACGGGTGCAGGCAGCTTCTCCCGCGGGTACAGGGATCCAGGAGGTCAGGGCAGCAAGCAGGGAGCCCTGGGTGATGCAGTTATCTTATAGAGTTTATGTAATATACTGCACCTTAAGGGACTCTGCTACATATAAAAGAGCTCCCCAAGGTCCAATGCATTACACTTGCATAATGTAATGAGCATTTTGCTACACTGTTACTTACAAAGCGATCAGTAAATTGCAAAGCAGAGGAGTCCAATGTAATTATTAAATGAAGTTTTTGTGATTTGTAGTAACACTGTATTGTAGTACAGTCATGTAGAATGATTATTACATTATTAATATAGTGAACAGAATTAGGAGGAATAGGGGTCTTCTATACCACCATATGTAAATGGACTCCTGACCACCATGTTCACAAGCAGCCAAAGGAAACCTACATAGAAGAGGTGTAGTAACCCAAGTCACCAGTTTAAACTCCTTCCAGGTCAAACTGCTTGTCAACAGGGAGTGTAAGGGTAGATTCACATGGCATCTTGGTGGCGCATATAGCGGCATTTACTGTGTGCCATACTCTGTTGGCTCCAGTATACTTTTACTTTTACCAATGTCACTTCTTTCTCTAGGTGCATAATACACGTCAGGCAAAATGGCAGACTATCATAGCTCTTAAAGAGATATGAATTACCATATTTGTGGGTATGCTTTGGGTGTATTGCAGCGCAATTAATATGCCCTGCAAAGATGCTGCGTGAACAAACCCTTAAAGAATCATCTCTGTTGTACTATAAGAAAGGATGTTAACAACATCAAGGCATAATGAAAAATAAATCCAGCTACCAATTTTGAACAATAGATTTCTCAGATAAAGCTTGTTCATGTATGATACAAAGAAATCACAGTAGTGTCTCTTTAACCCCTTACCGCTGGAGCCAGTTTTGGCCTCTCTGACAGACCCCCATTTTTTAAATCTGCCATGTATCACTTTATGTGAGAATAACTTTTTGACACTTTAACCTATCCATGTGATTCAGAGAATGTTTTCTCGTGACACATTGTGCTTTAAGGTAGTAAGAAATTTTGGTCCAAAAAGTCCTTTTTTATTTGTGAAAAATATCAAAATATCGTGAAAAATTAGAAAAATTTACAATTTTCAAACTCCACTCAAAATAGTTTATAACTAGCATCTACTGTATGTCTACTGTAGGTTGGCATCTTTTTTTTTAAATGTCTTTTTTTATTTATGATATTAGGAGGCTTAGAAATTTAGTAGTAATTTTCACATTTTCAAGAAAATTTGCAATATACAGTACATTTTTTTAGGGACCAGTTCTAACGTGATTTTGATTGGCCTGTTTGTTAGATACCCCCATAAATGACCTCATCTAAGAAACTACACCCCTTAAAGTAATCAAAACAGCATTTGGGAAAGTTTATTAGCCCTTTAGGTGTTTTCACAGGAATTAAAGCAAAGTGGAGGTGAAATTTAAAATGTCACTTTTCTTTCCAGATTTTCAATTTTCAGCCATTATTCACAAGAACTCGGTACATGTGATCAGGGAAATGCAACTTAATATTGATTCCCCAGATTCTGCTGTTTTCAGGGATATCCCATATGTGGCCAGAGTGCGCTATTTGGCTCAACCACAAGCCCCAGAATAGAAGGGGCACCTACCGGACTCTGGGGTCTCATTTTCATTACAATTTTATTTAGGCACCATTTCAGGTTTGTGGACACCCTACGGGGCTAAAGCTTAATAAACACCCCTAAAAAGACCCCATATTGGAGAAAACACCCCTTAAGGAATATATCCAGGGGTGTAGTGAGTATATTAACCCCCAAGGGTTTCACAAATTTTTTTAGCGTTAGGCTGGGAAAATGAAATTTTTATTTTTTCCAATAATCTGCAATTTTAGCTGAAAATGTTGAATTTTTTCTAGGAATCTTGTGAAAAAAGCATCCCAAATTTTGTTAAGCAATTTCTTCCAAGTTCGGCAATACCCTACATGTGGGTGTAAACTGCTGGTTGGGCGCATGGCAGGGCGTACAAGGGGGGGAGCGCTATTTTGCTTTTGGAAACGCAGATTTCGGTGGGGTCCCTGCGCATGTTGCAAAGCCCCCAAAGTACCAGAAAAAAGGGGAAACCTTCCAGAAGTCGCCCCATTTTGGATTCAAAACCCCTCATGGATCTCATCTAGGGGTGTACTTTTGCATTTTAGTGTACAGGTGGTCCATAGTATTTTTTAGTATTGGGCTATGAAAATGGGGGGAGGGAGGGGAACGCAGTTCCACCATTGTTTTTTGGGCTTTATTTTTACAGTGTTCGCCGTACGGGATAAGTGACAGGATAACTTTACTATGGGGATCGGTACAGTTGCAATTATATAAATTTTATATAGTTTTTTATGTTTTATTAATTTTACACAATAGAATTAGGTCTTTTAAAAAATTGCGTTTTTTTGTTGTCCCATTCTAACAGCCATAACTTTTATATTTGTCTGTGCACGGAGCTATTTATGGGCTTGTTTTTTTTCGGGATGAGTTGACATTTTTATTAGTACAATTATGGGGTGCATATGATTTCTTTTATCACTTTTTATTTAAAGGGTTTTTTTGAGGCATTTTGAACAAAATACGCATTTCCCGGGGTGTTTTTTATTTTTATTTTTTACAGCGGTCACCGTGCGGTATAAATCACTTGCTACTTTTACTCAGCAGGTCGATACGATTACAACGATACCCAATTTGTATTTGTATTTTATTTTTTTATAGGCTTTACTGCTTTTACACAATAAAAACACATTTATTCAAAAAGGAAAACACGTTTTTGCATCGCCATAGTCTGAGAGCCAGGCTCGGACTGGGCCGCCGGGGGACAGGTGAATCCCCCGGTGGGCCCCCCTGACCGCGGGGCCCGGGAGCTCCCGTCGCACCCCGGCCCGGGGGCCGCGCACGGGGACCCTAAACGCCGGGACCTGCGTCCCAGCCCCAGAGACCGGCCCGGTACCGGGGGATAAGTCCCCACTCCCGGGCTGCGCGGTGTCGCGGAGCACAGCACAACTAGCGCGCCTCCGCTGCTCTCCCTCCGGGCTGAAGAGCTGGGCCCTTCACCCCCGGGCCCCCGGCCCCTATCTGAGAAGGGGGTGCGGTGACGTCACATCACCGCCCGCCTTCAAGACAGCAAAAACCCGGGGGGGGGGAGCCCCAAGGGGTGCTAGGTAAGTGGTTTTTTGTTTTTTTTTTTTTTATCTATCTAAGGGGGCTCCTGGTACCAAAAGGGGGGGCCCTGACTCCAGAGGGACCCCTGACTACCAGAAGGGCCCCTGGCTACATAAAGGGGGGCCCCTGGCTACATTAAGGGGGGCCCATGGCTATGTTAAGGGGGGCCCCTGACTACCTAAAGTGGCCCTGACTACTTTAAGGGACCCTGACTGCCTAAAGGGGGGCCCTGGCTCCCTTAAAAGGGGAGGGCCCGGCTCCCTAAAAGGGGCGCCCTGGCTACCAAAGGGGGGCCTTTTGGCTACTTAAGAGGCCCTGACTACCAAAAGGGGGGCCCCTGACTCCAGAGGGGCCCCCGACTACTAAGAGGCCCCTGGCATTTAAAGGGGGAACCCCGGGCTCCCTAAAGGGGGCCCCTGGCTCTTTAAGGGGCCCCGGCCCCAAGGGGGGGCCATGGTATTTAAGGGGGCCCCTGGCTACCAAAAGGGGGGGGCCCCGGGCTACCAAAGGGGGGGCCCGGGCTACTTTAAGGGGGCCCTGACTATTTTAAAGGGGGCCCTACACTTTAAAGGGGGGCCCTGGCAAACTAAAGGGCTCGGGTTTAATAAAGGGGGCCCCGGGCTATTTAAGGGGACCCGGGTACCAAAAAATGGCCCTGACTACTTTAAGGGGGGCCTGGCTCCCTTTAAAAGGGGGGCCCGGCTACCTTGGGGGTGCCGTGACTCTTAAAGGTGCCTTCACTTAAAGGGGCCCGACTCCTAAAGGGGGCGCTGACTCCCTTAAAGGGGGGGGGGCCCGGCTCCCTTTAAAAGGGGGGGGGCCCTGGCTCCCTTAAAGGGGGGGCCCTGGCTACCAAAAGGGGTTGCTCGCTACAAAGAAAGCTTTAAAATTTTTGGGAAACACAAAATAAAGACATTTTCCAAATTATTCATTGTTCCTCTGTTTTCCCAAAAAGATACAAGTGAATTTTTCCTCCCTGGCTTTTCATTCCCTCATAACTGACTGTAAAAAAATCTCCGGGGGCGTTTTTTTTCAAGGGGAATAACAAGAGTGAGTCTCCCGGCAGCAGTGCAGTCATGTCCTGTGTGCCAGCATAAAAAGCTTGATTTATCCAAGTAAACAGCTCTGAATTGGGGCTTTTTTTTTGGGGGATCAGATAAGAAGTCCTTCCAGTAGTTTGAAAGCTAATCTAATCTAATTAGCTTGAAAGCACGGGTTTATGCTGTACAAGCAAGGGTTTTATGCAAATTAGTCTGAACCAGGGGAATTACAGAGAATGTCTTTCATGCATTCTTTGAAACCCTGTGGGGAGACAACTCCTTTAAGGGTACCGTGACTACTTAAAGGGTGCCCTGGCTACTTAAGGGGGCCCTGACTACCTAAAGTGGGCCCTGACTACCTTAAAGGGGGGGGGGCCGGTACCTTTAAAGGGGGGGCCCCGGGTACCCACAAACTAAAGGGGGCCTTATTCCTGCCACTAGCTAAAGGGGGGGGGGGGGTACTTCCCACACACTAAAGGGGGCCCCTAAAATACCTGCCATACCAAAGGGGGCCCTAACTGCCTGTAAAACTACCTAAAGGGAGTCCCTAACTGCCTGTATTCCTGATTATCCCAGTGGTAAGCCCTCCCCCCCCCCAACCCCTTAGGGTAATAGGCCTCTAAATTATGGCTTGTACCTGCTTCCCACCCCCTTGGGGAGTTTGTACAAGGGGGAAGGGTAAAGAGATGCTGGAAAAATTTAGGGTTCAAGATATTTTGTATAATTTTTTGCAGGATGAGTGGTGGGGGACAATCACTGGCGGTGTGGAACGGATCAGAAAAAAGGGGAATAAGAAGACCAAAGGGAAGAGAACGACTCATCATTGACATCTCGGGGGTCCCTGATTAGGGTTATTTACTTTATATTTGATCAGTGCTGTATTCACTGTAATGTTATGTGACCTGACTGGGTCGACTTCTATGTGGTCCTATATGGTGGTTTTTTTAGGTTATACCGACTGGTGTCACCCATTGGTCTCTAAAAGGGAGGTTGTAGGTTATACCCAGCGGGGGCTGACCTCCTGGTATAAAAAAAATTGGGAGACTCTCTATCTTGACCCCTTTATATATTTTTAAAATTTATTAACCCCCCTGGACTATTAAGCTTACATCATAAATTTTTCCTCTTCTCCATGTCACTTTTACCCACAGTTTTTCTCTATAACGAGTTATCATGAAATGGATTTTCCCTTCCCATGTGCATAAAATTGCATTTATCCATGTTAAACCTCATCTGCCTCATTACTTTAGATATTTTAGAATCATCTTTAAAGATTGATTTTCTACTATGCAATCCTTCTATAGGGTCATTAATAAATACAGTGCCAAGCAAAAGAATAACAATATTTTGAATTGTTGACTTTCAGGATCCATATCTCACCATCCACTATAGCTTTGAAAGTGAGACTACCATCATTATGAAAACAATAATCTTGGCTATCTCATACATAAATTTTAAGTGCAACTATTTAGCATAAGCTTAGTCTTGCAGATTCTGTTTTGCTCCTAAAAATCTAAGTTCAAGTTTGATCGTTGATAAGTATTTTTGAAATCCACCTTTGACCTTTGACCTTCAACACTACCTGAATCCTTTTGGGCATACTCTCTATCAGATTCAAGCATGTTTCGATCAAAATATGATCCAATTTCCCTTCTACATATTCCCAAGGTTGATGCATACTGGTCGACTCACTGTACGAATACCCACAAGTGTTCGATTGGGTTGAGGTCTGAGGACTGTGGGGGTCAATCCAACAAATCGTCTTCATTGTCATTGAACCATTCTCTCTCAAACCTCTCCAACCTTGACATATTCTTTGGGTCATTGTCCTGCTGGAACACTATATTCTCCTTTTAATACCCATAGTCCTCGAATGTAACTCATCTTGCAGTATACTCACATATGGCTCAGCATTTAGACCACCATCAATCCTGGTGAATTATCCAACAACTTTGGCTGTGAAACAACCCAATATCATCACACTTTCTCCACTGAACTTGACAGTTCCTTCAATTTCTTGATCCATTAGCCTCCCTTTTTTCTTCATTCTTCCGACCCCCTTTGCACATACCAGAACCCGGTCTACTGACTTTCATCCCATTGCTTTTAATTACCCGTTTCCAAAATTCTACTGTCTACTTTTTATACTGTTTTGTAAACACTAGCCGATGTGTCTATGATGATATTGAAGTTGAGGCTTCTTCATCTTTTTTGGGGCCAAAATTGCAGATTTGAGTAAAGTGTGTCATATGGTGCTTGCATAGATGTTTGTGATCCCCCTATTGCAAAGTAAATGAGCTATCTCCACTGCTGTGTTTTTCATGCCAGAACTGATAGATCTTGTGAGTAGCCGACTTGGTGACTCTGATATTTTGTGTAGATGTCTACCTTAGAGATGGGCGAATTTCTCAAAAATTCGATTCGGTCACTTCGCCGAATTTTCCGACAAAATTTGTTTCGTTCCGAATTACTTCGGCACGAATCGCGTTAAAAAGCGGCTATTTCCCCGGGTGCAAGAGCCCGCAGGGT
>JAODAL010014359.1:0-87762 GCA_025379985.1 Phyllomedusa bahiana | reverse complement strand
ACAAAAACCCTCAGGCCGTCTGGCCACTGACTATACACATTCAGGTATAGACCCTAGCTATCAGTGGTCTGGATCTACCATCCAGACCCATACAAAAACACAGTATCCTCACTGTACTGTTTAGGCTTCGCCCTCAAGCCTATCTGGGGGGCCAGAGCCTCTCCTCAGCTTCTGCTGCCACACCAACTCAAGTAGCAGACCACGCCCCTGATCACCTGCAGAGGAGGATTTTTATAGCCATTCCCGGGTCTGGCCCAAACTCCCGACATGGACCCTGGAGGCTGGGACGCGGGAAACAAGCCACCCCACCCATTCTGAGCTGTTCCGGGGAGGCCAAACCCATAATGGCGGATACAAGCCATGCTACATTCAGCTGTCAGCAAACCTAGTGTTGCTGACAGCTAGCAATTGGCTCCCACCAAGCCCAGGTCTTGGTGGCACGTCTCTACTAGGACGACTCCCCCTAGTGGCAGAACCAGGCAACTACACTTAGCCACTCTGCTACACTGGGTTCACACTACATTAGTGACTATATTCAAGGTATGACCATGAAAAAAGGTACCGCGACGTAGCCACGGTGACCCCATATAGATTAATAAAGCAAACATAGTCCTCTGTGGGCTACGTTTGCACTATTTCCCATTGGCATATGTTTTCTCTATACAACTCAAAAATGTGGTAAGTAACACAGTTCATGTAGGTTTATGGCTCACCTTCAGTTCTTCTGGTATTCTCCGTTGGTTCATAGTCCCTTGTGAATTACTCCACGATGCCCGGCACGGTACGGTGCTGCAGATCCGCAGCAATGACTCACAGCTAAGAGTGGAAATGCACCTGCTCTTCAATACGCTCACCGAGCTCAAATCCCGAACAGTTTTTAAATTGTGAGAGACCACCATGTTGTGTTATCATCGAATGTGTAATATGCTTGGGTTGCAAAAAAATATGTAGGCAGACACCATCCGAAAATTAAAAACTAGATAAGTGAACATCTGCAAAGCATAAAGAAACATAGGTCTAAACATCTGGTGCTGCCAAGCATTTTTTTAGAAGCTCATGGAAGGCATACCATGAGCTAAAGGTTTTATGGGAATTGAATAGTTAAAAAACACATATCGTGGAGGTAATTAGGAAAATAGACTACGTCAATGGGAACAGCATACTGGGATCCTAAAACTGAACAATAGGGCCCTCTAGGGTTAAATTACAGAAAATGACCTATTCTAATATATTGAAATAGGTCACAAGGTTAAAATAGAAAAACCCTATATTCATTACGAAAAAATCTGCCCTGTGATGGTCATGAGTCAGGTCTATCGTCTACAAATTATGCAAGCTAGCGAATTGGTTGGCATTTGTTTTTAAGAGATGTATGTTACACTTTTAATTTGCGTGAACAAGGGCACCAAGTGAGCCCTGAAACGCGGTTGGCTATATGCATCAAGTTACATGTTTGTACCGTGTACGTATATTTTCAATAATATCCTCACTAGAGCCGTGTTTCCGGATTCATATGTTTTCGAGCTTGGATTGAGCTCGGTGAGCGTTAATGAAGAGCAGGTGCATTCACTCTTAGACTGTGAGTCTTTGCTCTGAGGAGCTGCAGCAACGTCCGTGCCGGGCTTCGTTGAGTATTCACAATGGACTCGCATGAACAACGGAGAATACACGAAGAACCTGAAGGTGAGCCATAAACTACATGGAACTGTGTTACTTGTTGCGATTCAAGCTCAAAAGGATTCTCACTTCGAGGTTAACCGTGTTTTAATCTTATTATTATTTTCCCTTGTCATTGTACACTATTAGTACTAATACGGCAGCGGTACTTCTATACATGTATAATTACCTCCTCCAATAGATAAAATAACGCATTGTGGTGATAAAACTTTGAAACCAGCAACATGCAGCAACCGACCAACATGTCAGAACGCTTTGCAAAACTGGCACAGGTGTTTGACATTGAAATAACCACCTGCCCTGAAAATAAAGATTGTAAAATAAACTTTGAAGATCTAGAAAAGTTGAAAATTAAGGAACTAAAATTGTGGTGGGACCACCAGTCACTTAAAACATATGGAGAAAAAATAGATTAATACCGCAGGGGTTTGCGCATTTAAGAAATTTCTACATTTAATGCCCCAGCAGAGTTTCTAGAAAGAATGGTATGCGCGCTCACTAATTGTCCTTAACTTTAATAAACCTGATTGTGGAATATGAGGAAGAAAAACTAAAAGAAACAGAAATACACATCGGCTACTTTAGGAGAAAAAATGGAAAACATTTAAAAATGAAAAGGACCTTGAAACTGATGCACAATAAAATGAAGGAAAAATATAGATAAATAGGAAAAATCTATTATGGAAATTAAAAGAAAAATTCCACAGAGGATAATGAAGCTACAAAATGATATTAAAATTTATAAATGGACACGTGGATAGACAGTATTTACACCTAAATCATTTTTTAAAAAGAAAAAATGGCACAACAGAGAAAGAAGATATAATTTTTTTGAATTTGAAAGTATGGACAATACAATTCGAATGGGTGAAGGGGAAAGTTT
Organism: Phyllomedusa bahiana; assembly: GCA_025379985.1. Taxonomy (NCBI): domain Eukaryota; kingdom Metazoa; phylum Chordata; class Amphibia; order Anura; family Hylidae; genus Phyllomedusa; species Phyllomedusa bahiana. Next base: position 85,202 of record JAODAL010014359.1, on the reverse strand, counting down.
TTGATGAGGAAGAAACAACCAACAAGAAAATGCATTCCCCCCAAAAAACGGGAAAAATAAAAAAAAACGGAAAAAAAAGGAAACATAACAACAAAAACAACACGCCCACCCAATCAACCGAAAAAAAATTCAAACCGGGAAAAAAAAAGAGGTTCAATTATGACTAAACCTACTATCCTCACAAAACCCCAGTACAATTTTTGGAACAAGGACTAAATTTGTCCCTACTCTGATTTCGATTTTTTTTTTATTTTTTTGGATTTAAAAAAATTTTTGGGACTTTCACATAAAGAAATTTTTTTATAATACAATTGTAAAACAGAATCTATAGATAGCCAGTTACATCAAATCAGATAAAAAAATGATTTTCAAACTTAGCTTTAATGAACAGGGGGTTTTTAAAAATATTAAGAGTTATTTCAGGAAAGGAAACCAAAGAAAAACATCTAACCAGAGATAGAGGGGAAATCATTTCCATACCCCCAACCCAAATTTTTAAATCCCTTTAAACCAGGGACCCTTGGAAATATTCCAAAATACTAGGAGAGGGATTTAATGCCCCAAAAAAAAACATGTAAAAAGGGAAAAAAAATTTTTGGGAATTTATTTTGGGACCATGAAAAGTTTTTAAAAGAACAGAGATAATGATAACTTTGTTATAAAAAAGGGGGGACAAGGGGACCACGTCCTTATGGATAAAGGTTTATTATGAAACATTAATAACATCTTACAGGAAATAAAACGTTTTAAAATTTAAAAGGGAGACCCCCAGGGGTTTTAAAAAGGGAAATTTAAAAAAAAGGCTATTGGAAGAAGGGAAATTTGGGACCATAACTAAAAAACAAAAACAATATTTAGGTTTCAAATCCATCATTCCAATTTTTTATGGTTTCCCCAAAAATCCTTAAGGGCATTTTTCCACCTAACCCCGCCCCATTATATCAAAAATTTGGCTCCCTGGGAGAACGACTCTATAGGGTAGAAAAACATTTACGGCCCCTTGTGAAAAAAAAACCAGGATATAAAAAAGACCGAAGGAAGTTCTCAAAGTAGGGAAAAATGGGGAATGGAAAAGGATAACTATAAGGGTTGGGATTGATTAGAGCTTATATTCCATTTACCACACGATTTGTCATTTCAGCAGTGTATTTTTTTTAAAAAAAACAGCATTTAAGAAAGAAACACAAAAATTTTTTTCTTTTGGCCATAAATAATTACTCAAAAACAACTACTTCAAATTCTCCGGATTTCTACTACAATCATAGGGGGTCCTAAAGGGGGCCACCTCCTCCCCCTCCCTGCTAATCTCCTAATGGCATGGTGGGACACCCTTCATATATAAAAAAAGAAAAACCTTTTTTGGGTTGTATCCTGTGGATGGGGGCTACATCGCGAAACCCCTTTTTATAGGGGTCCGATGTACGCCAACAAACCCTTTTATGGATTATATCAAAACAACAAATGTAATCTCCATTTTTTCCCCATTTGGAAAGGGAAGTAACCATTCTGGGTATTCTCCTTAGGGCATGCCAAAATGGACAAGTTGTGACCACCCAATTCGTAAAACCGGGGGGGTAATTAAATTTTTTGGGAAACAGCTGTCATTCACCAAAAACCAACGAAGCAATCCCAGGGAAAAAAATTTAAAGCAAAACGTACGTACTCTAATACAGTATCAAAAACAAAACACAAATAACAAAGATTTCTCCAGAGAGGATATAAATTAAAAACCCAACTTCGCCCGAACAAAGTAAAATTTAAAAACCAGTCACACCTACTTAATTATGTCCATAAACATAAAAAGGGAAATCCAATATGAACAAAAAGAAATTTTTTTACACAGCTTACAGCAAAATTTTAAAGAAAAAAAAACTTTTTTTCTATAAAAATATAGGTTCCCTAAGAAAAGACCTATTTTGTCAGAGATATTAACAAAGAAGGGTTTGTCCCTAAAAGAGGAAGAACAGTGGGCAATGAAATATCACCGAGCCTTTAAAAAAAAAAAGATGACAAAACAAAATGGCTTTCCCCAAAGGGGTTTTTTTCATGTGAGGGGTTTTATGCAATTTTTTGTAATATCCAAAAAAAAATAATATATTTAGGATCATCTGAATTTAAAAATTTCCACATAAACGTTTTAAAAGTAGGCCACCATGTTGTTATATCACGAATTTTAATATGCTGCAAAAAAAATTAGGCAGCACCATCCAAAATTTAAAAAATAGAAAAGTTGAACACGCAAAACATTAAAAAAAACATGGCAAACATCTGGGGCGCCAACATTTTTTTGAAGCTCATGAGGGGAATACCATGGCCTAAGGGGTTTGGGAAAAGAACTAGTAAAAAACCAATCGGGAGGTAATTGGAAAATAACACTCAAAGGGGGCAACTGGACCTAAACGAACACAGGGCCCACTAGGGGAAATTACAGAAATGACCTATTTTTCTAATATATTAAATAGGGCACAAGTTTTAAAAAAGAAACCCATATTATTCGAAAAATCTGCCCTGTGATTGGCTACTCCTAACCACAATTATGCAAGCTTGCTAATTGGTTGGCATTTGTTTTAAGAAGATGTATGTTACACTTTTAATTTGCCGTGAACAAGGGCACAAGTGGCCCAAAAACGCGTTGGCTATATGCCATCAAGTTACATGTTTTGTACCGCTGCACGAAATATTTTCAATAAAATATCCTCACTAGAAGCCGTGGTTCCGGATTCATATGTTTCCGTGCTTGGATTTGAGCTCGATGAGCGTAATGAAGAGCAGGTGCATTCACTCTTAGCTGGGGTATAAACAGCCCGAACAATTGGCATTGAGCAACTATCCCGATTCACATCTGCATTTGGCTTTCCGTTTGAAATGGATAGAAAGCAATAAGCCGAAATGGTCTTTACCTGATGCAGTCTTTTTCTTTTTTCAACTGTTTCTGTTTTAGGTATCCATCCATGTTTCCATTTGCATCATTTTCACTCAGTTAAAAACATGTCTGTTTTTTCTTTCTTAAATCTTTTTTTTTTTTTTTTATTTGAAATTTGCCTGCACATGCCCAGAAAAATAAAGAATTTTGTTTAACAGATGTAAAAATGGATGTAAAAATATGCCATCCAATTTTTATTTGTTTTCCATAGACTTCAATTAAAATAAATGTAATGGCCTTTCTGAAAGATTCATTTCCAAACCAGGGAATTTTAATATATAGCCAACCCATTTGTGCAATGATCCAAGACTGCGCAGCATGGTCAGCTGATATGCAAAGAAAATGAGCATTTGCCATGTAACTACTCCAAACAAAAACAAGAAGAAGACAGAATAGCATGGGAAGTTCTCACTGATTCACTGATTGTAACAAATAATAATCATATAAGGTACCTTATTATAATACTCTAATATAAAATGTACCAAAGTGGAACATTATTCAAATGCCAAACTAACCATCCCCATAAGCCCTGATGTGCATTTTGCCATAAAGCTTTTTCAGTGGGTAGTAGTGGTTTCTAGACCCAAACTTCTGTCTAGTCTCACAGTAGGTCTTAGTTGTACATGAGGTGCTAAAAACATATGGTATCACTGTTCAAAGCATGCAGCCAGCATCCAAACACTGTGTTTGGAAGCTGTCTGCATGCTTTGAACAGTGATACGATGTGGATGGGGTTAATCCTTCAGCCGTGACTCCACTGGAGACAGGAGAGATCTGGGTGAGCTGATACACACTCTATTTTTGTGCTAAAAACATATGGTTAGATGCTAGCACCTAAATATCCACCACTGAGTCATATGTAAGGCAGCATGTAATTGCTCTTACTAAGGACCGCAGTACAGTAACACTACTCCCAGTGTCACTATAAACACAAGAATTGTGATACCCTGGAAAGAATGGTTCAGCAGCTTCTAGTCTATGTGTCAGGAGATGCCTGGACTAGGGATACAATGACATAGGCAATACAAAACCATCTTATTCATTACCCTAGCATAATAATTAAAGGCACAGAGCACATTGCTCAACAGTGCAACTATTATAACAACAAGGTGGTGAATATAGGTATTTGCAGTCCCCCCCCCCTTTAAATGTGCCTATATACCTATCAACTGACTGGGTTGGCCTACATACTTACTACAAACTAGAGGTCCTATATACCTACCAACCTGCTGGGGAGATCTATATACCTACCAGCCTATTAAGGGACCTGCATACCTATCAACCTACTACAGGGACCTATATACTTACCAACGTACTGGGGGACCTATATACCTGACAACCTACTTGGGACCTATATACCTTACAACCTTCTTAGGGCCCCATGTATCTACCTATTGGGGGACCTATATATTTACCTACCTACTGGGGGCCTATATATCTATACAACAACTAAGAGCACCTATATACCTACCTACTGGGTGACCTATGGACGTGTCTTTATACCTCCCTACCTAATAGGGGGTCTATATAGCAATGATAGGTGACTTACTATGCTTTCTTTTATGGCCTACATTAGGTAGGGAGGCAAATAAACCATCCCCAGTAGGTAGGTAGGTATATAGGTGCTAGAAAAGTGAAGATTCTAAAAAGGAAAGTTGATGACTCAGAGGAGATGTCATCTTTAATCACATATAAGTAATCACCTATTTGTCTGTAGAGTGCCTATCTACAACTAGTAGTCATATGTGGTGGTTGTGTCTGGTCATGGTCTGGCAGTATTATTTGGTCCTTATTTAGTACTGTAGTATTAATGGGTATTGGTAGTGCACAATTTTTTTTGTAAAAATAATTTGAATCGTAATTTGCTCCATGTATAGGTGTATTATTTGGTAACTGTATGACTGTTGGTTATAAGGTAATACACATAGGTAAGAGCTTTAAAAAAGACAAATTTGTCAGCGCTGATTTTCATTGTACAGAGTACTGCTGAGGTGATAGACAGTATCTATGTGGAATATGTGTAAAATTACTGAAGGAACATTTGTTTCTCAGTAAAAATATATGCTGCATATTTCGTGAAAAAATGCTGTGTAAACCCAGCTGTATTGAGCAAAACATAAAACAGACAGCCTGTGCCCCAGATGTTTTAGGACCATAGCAATGCCCTTGGAATAACCTCTAAATATAAATCTATATTCCATTGCTTTCTATGATGGAAACAATAGTTCCTTTAAGGATAGTAGCATTTACTTTTAAACACCTTGGCATCATAGACACTTATTATTTCTAAGACTTTCTTTTGAATCACCCCAAAAGTTAGGAAAATTGGAAAAGGACCTAGGAGCTAATTGAGAAATTGACATAGGGCAAAACTCACTGTCCTAGGGCATTTAAGTCTCAAACAAACTCAAAATTAATAACAATCTAGGAATATCATTAACCTTTTAAATTCTGGTCAGAGGTGATATGTATTTTATAAACATATTTAACACATCCCTGCTGAGACGATTCTTTGCATTCTAGGATTTGTAAGCAAATGTTCCTACTAAAGAGATATTTTGTCATTTGATATCTCCTTCTTAAAAAACCCCACAAAACTCTACTTAGGATGAAGTAGGAGGAGTAAACCTACACCAATATATAAACCCTGGAAATACCAAAACATTAAACAACCAAACCACAAAAGTGGTATAATTCCTAGGAAAAAACCAGCTAAAACTTAGCTTTTATTAGGATATAGAAAATAAAAAATATATAATTAAATCCTAAATAGTGCTCACACAGAAATACCTAAACTAATCTAAACTATCAATAAAAACTATCCCTACCACAAAGAGCTACCTAACCAGACGAACAAATGGGGTGCTCGCCCTAACAAGGGCGTCCCCAACCTCGAACCTCCTACACTTACCCTATAACTATCTATAATAGATGATAGCAATGGTACATATATGCCGTTCACACCATAAAACAATAGATGTAGGATGAACAATGGTCTAATGGACTAAAAATACAAATATAGTCCCAGATGTGCATATATTGTAAAAAGAACGGTCTCCTCACATGTGCGTTTGTTAATTATCATGCACACACATCTTTTACCATTCCTACACATAGTATTCAAAGAATAATATCCTGACATGTGCATTTGTTATTTATCATGCACATACATCCTTTACCATTCCGACGCGTTTCTCCTCAATTGTTATATGAGGTTCATCAGGGAAAAAAGGAACATGTACAGGCTAGGATATATTATAGTATGTGTCCTTAAGTTAGATAGATAGAGCATATGTAATCTGAAATATGCTTATACTATGTATCCATACTATTAATATTGGGAGAGACACATAAAGGCAGACTCACGATTCCTTCGATACATGGATAATTGTTCAAGCCGGAGTCTTCAGATGGCAAAACAGATGTGTGTCCTTAAATTTGATAGATAAAACATATGTAAACCAAAATACACATATAGTATATATCCATATGTTTGGTGCATAAAAAGACACATATGGCAAACTTACAGCTCCTGAAGTACGATGAATGAATAATCGTTCACACCGGAGTCCTCAGATGACCAAACACGGATCTCCGGATCCACAAAACTCAATAAAATAGCGGGATAGTGGTGGACAGGTGAGCTACTAACACAGGGGGTATAAGTACTCACCCTTAATTGAGGGCGGGCTAAGGAACCAATGTACGCTACCTGGAGTGATGACACAGATAACGGAATGCATAAACTGGCACAACTAAATGCACCATGCACACGCGCGGCATAGATAGATGCTGGCAATGGTGTCTAAGATACCAACCGCAGGACCCCTGTCAGACTATCGCGCAGGCACATAGAGTAACTGGCGCGAAAAGTACGGCATCCTAGAATGATGACTGCGCATGCGCGGGCTGTGAACGATGCGACCCTTAGTTAGTAAGACACTATCGCCGGTATCTAGGATATTCCCCCGCGCATGTGCACCAGGGGAATAGGCATCCCATACCTGTTATCATGTGTATGAATAGGGGGAAACCACACAGAATAACAGGAAATTTTTGGGTAAGTAATGAATAAATGTGTATTGCCAAGGCACCCCAGGTATACAATAAAGAACGCCCCAAATGACATAGTACAACACAAAAGATTACTAATAAACACCGATAAAATATCGGAAATATAGACAGCCAATGAATTATAGAACGGATACCCAATTTTTCTAGTGTAAAATAGGCACATATGTTAGGCCTACAAAGTCTTATAGGGATGCATTCCTTATATTTTCTAATAATATAATAATATTAATAATGATATAAAGAATATAATTGATGCAGAGACCTAAATCAATAATTAAACCAGAGCCCTAACCCAAGGGTATATACTCATAGATACCAAGATAGAGAATATAGATGGTTTCAGTGAACAATATCAACAACTAACCAAATGACAGATAATATACCGGACCAAAATTAGATAAATGCGCTGAAAGATAAATTGTCATTAAGACCATTCGGTTTAAGGGTCTTTAGATAGTAAATCCAACGTGACTCACGTTGAAGCAGTTTGCGATCAAAGTCGCCACCTCTCACTGATGGTTTAACTACCTCCACAACTGAAAAAGAGAAAGCTAAAGGATTTGTCTTATGTATTGAATTCATATGATGTGCCACCGTAGTTTCACGTTGGTGCTTGACGTCTCCTACATGTTCCAAGATACGCCGTCTGAATTCGCGTTTGGTCTTTCCAATGTACATCAATGGACAGTTACATGTACACTGGTAGACCACACCTTTGCTTTTGCAGTTCGAATAGTCCTGCATGTCAAAAATCCGTCCTGTTGAAATACACTTAAAGCTTTTGGAAACATTGATGAAAGCACACGCCTTACAACCTCCACATCTGAATGTTCCAACCACCCTTGATGACAACCATGTTGTATGTGATTTAGGAGATGAAAAGTGGCTGTGTATTAATAAGTCTCCAATGCTTTTCCCTTTTCTAAATGTAATACTAGGACGGGAATCAATAAACTCGGAGATATCGGAAGCCAGTTTATGCATTCCGTTATCTGTGACATCACTCCAGGTAGCCTACATTGGTTCCTTAGCCCGCCCTCAAATAAGGGGGAGTCGTTATACCCCCTGAGTTAGTAGCTCACCTGTCCACCACCATCCCGCTATTTTATTGAGTTTTGTGGATCCGGAGATCCGTGTTTGGTCATCTGAGGACTCCGGTGTGAACGATTATTCATTCATCGTACTTCAGGAGCTGTAAGTTTACCATATGTGTCTTTTTATGCACCAAATATATGGATATATACTATATTTGTATTTTGGTTTACATATGTTTTATCTATCAAATTTAAGGACACATACTTGTCTGGTCATCTGAAGACTCCGGCTTGAACAATTATCCATGTATCGAAGGAGTCGTGAGTCTGCCTTTATGTGTCTCTCTTTATATTAATAGTATGGATACATAGTATAAGCATATTTCAGATTACGTATGCTCTATCTATCTAACTTAAGGACACATACTATAATATATCCTAGCCTGTACATGTTCCTTTTTTTCCCTGATGAACCTCATATAACAATTGAGGAGAAACGCGTCGGAATGGTAAAGGATGTATGTGCATGATAATTAACAAACGCACATGTGAGGAAACCGTGCTTTTTACAATATATGCACATCTGGGACTATATTTGTATTTTTAGTCCATTAGACTCACCATTGTTCATCCTACATCTATTGTTTTATGGTGTGAACGGCATATATGTACCATTGCTATCATCTATTATAGATAGTTATAGGGTAAGTGTAGGAGGTTCGAGGTTGGGGACGCCCTTGTTAGGGCGCTCACCCCATTTGTTCATCTGGTTAGGTAGCTCTTTGTGGTAGGGATAGTTTTTATTGATAGTTTAGATTAGTTTAGGTATTTCTGTATGAGCACTATTTAGGATTTAATTATATATTTTTTATTTTCTATATCCTAATAAAAGCTAAGTTTTAGCTGTTTTTTTCCTAGGAATTATACCACTTTTGTGGTTTGGCTCCTTCTTAAAAACTAGGTTTGGTTAAGTATGAATAAAACAGTAGATTTTGAACATGTAATTTATGCAGACAAATTGTCATAATTCTTTCCAGGAAGTTTAGAGCAGATGAATTGTCAGTTAAGATCATTGTTTTTTAAAAATTTTGTTGTCCTCTTTATTTCCTTTTTAGCAGTATTACTGAATTTTTATCTAGCACATGTAGGAATTTCAGTATTTCAGAAGACAATCATCACTAATTATTTACTCTTCTAACCTATGGCTCCATAATAGGACATCTTCCTATCAGAACAGCAATGCATTGATTCACATAGTTCTGCCTATTTCTGAAACAGATAGTGTCAGGGACCAGTCAGTGGCACACGAACAGACACAAACAGAGTGAGGCCCTGATACTGGTCCCAACCACTGTCCCTGCCTTTTGGGGTGCCCGATTCCTTAATAGGTCGGCCCCAACCAAAAGACTAGGAGCTACACTAATTAAGTGCAGACACAGGACACAGACAAACAAGATAGAACACAATAAAGAGGGGTCAGACTAGCCAGGTCATTACCGGTAGGGAACTGCCAACATTCAAAGTTATCTCAGCAGTACGAAATTTTATTCTTCCCCCGATTAGGGAGGTAGAATCTACTCCTGAAACAAAAAAGGGAGAACTCAATGAAAGTAGTTCCAAACCCAAGGCCTGGACTACAGGCATACTAATAAAATTAGCAGCAGCACCTGAGTCAATCATAGCTTGACAAGCAAAATTCTTAGAATTAGAGACCAAGGATACAGGCAAAAAAACTTATTACCATAGTTAGGAGGTACCAGTATACCCAAGTTACCTTCCTGGAAATTACTCGGGCGTTCTGCGTTTCCTTGAGGTGACTTGGGCCTAGTCGGACAGTCTCTCAGGAAATGTTCGGGTTTTCCGCAATAAAAGCATAAGGCATTCTCCAGCCGATGTCTCCTCCTGGTGGCAGCAGATGTAAAACCCAACACCATGGGTTCTTCTTCAGGAGTAGGTGATGAGGATAGAAGAGGAGAATTTTCAGAGAAGGTAGCAGAAGGTTTTACAGAAAATTTGCTTGAATTGAAAAGTCGACCCCCCTTGTTTTTCCCTGCGTCTCTCCCTCAGTCTTCTGTCAATGGTCACAGCTAGAGTCATAAATTCATTTAATGTGTCAGGGGTTGGATGGCTGACCATAGCATCCTTTGCCGCCTCAGATAGACATTGTCTGAAGAGGGTTTTAAGGGGTTGGTCAGACCACCCGGTCATAGCACACCATTGGCGGAACTCAGAACAATATTCTTCGACCGAGCGGCGGCCCTGCTGAATAGATAGCAGGTGAGCTTCTGCCCATGCCACACGATTGGGATTGTCATAGACATGGCCTAAAGCCTGAAAAAATCCTTCAATCGAACTCCATTCCGGGGCTTCAGGGGGCATAGCTAGTGCCCAATCCTGAGGTGGGCCCTGGAGGAGAGACACCACAACCGCTACTTTTTCTGCCTCAGTGGGAAAGTAGTTAAAGCGAAAAAACAGGTGACAGGATTCCCTGAAAGTTCGGAACCTGTCTGGATTTCCATCAAAGCGATCTGGTAAAAGCATCTTAGACTTGTAACGGATGCTGGGATTCACAAACGCAGGGGCAGATACGGACATAGACGGAGCGGCAAGTCCAGGTACTGGGGTTGTTATGGCGTCCAAACGCTGCGAGATTTGATTTATAAGTCCCGCCATGCCCTGGAATTGGGTTGTCAACTCCTCTAGGCGGTCAGTGACCGACAAGTCGGTACTCATGTTGAACCGCCGGGAGGGTTGACTGGGGTAAGGGCCTGCTATAATGTCAGGGACCAGTCAGTGGCACACGAACAGACACAAACAGAGTGAGGCCCTGATACTGGTCCCAACCACTGCCCCTGCCTTTTGGGTGCCCGACTCCTTAATAGGTTGGCCCCAACCAGAAGACTAGGAGCTACACTAATTAAGTGCAGACCCCAGGACACAGACAAACAAGATAGAACACAATAAAGAGGGGTCAGACTAGCCAGGTCAATACCGGTAGGGAGCAGAAGTACAAAATCACTGAGAGAAAGAGAAGTCAGTAGCAGAGCAGGGTCAGATACCAGAAAGTAATACAGAAGGCAAAACTAGCAATATGCAAAAAGACCTCTATAGCAGGCAAAGATGGGAAGAGAAGTGATTCTTTAAATAGGGAACCAAGGAAGGCAGAATTGAGGTCATAGTGGAAAGAAACACCAGACCGATAGGAACAGAAGGTTGTCAATCAAAAGGAGAAAACAATTAACTCAAAGAGTGCTGGAGGATTCCTGGCCAGGGCGTTGGCCAGAAATCAATCAAGCAAACAGTGAGGAGAACACAGTTCACACTAGTGAATACAATTCCAAGCATCATGTGAGAAACCAGGGTTTCCGTCGCAACGGCCGCGGTCGGCGACCAGAGCCCAAAACTGAGGCTCTGTCAGGCATGATCATGACAGATAGACTAAACAATTCTGGATTAAAATTGGTGGATGTGTCAAAAAAGTTGCCCTTTAATTGGTTTACACCAAAAATTGCCCTAAATGCTCTTATAAATCTGCCCCAATATTCCTAGCTTAAGACACATTTGAAAAACTGCATGGGAGTGAAACTAAACTAATTTATCAAAACAAGGCTTTCTGGCACTATGCATAAATAACAAAACACTAAAATTAGGGGGCCCTATAGCTATCATTAAAAGGGCTTCCCATTATAGTACCAGGATTTGGCACCCAGGATATATGTGTTTCACCATCCAATTTCTTTCCATGACTTTTGGGTTAGTTCTTCTTTTCATTGTCTCCATTGTAGTTACTCTATTGGAATGTATCCTGTGCAGCTTAACAATACCCAGCAGCAAAGAAAGTAGAGCCGACTTGTAATGACCCTCATTATTTAAACAGGTTTTCTCACTACAATGATTAGCTTTTCACATGTAAAGATAATTGAAAACCTTTTCTAAATACATTTGCTAAATTGATTTTGCTTTGGTCAGGAGGAAAAGAAGATTTTATCTCCTGTTAAATTACACAAGTTTCTCTGGTTTCGACTATCTCCCTCCACCTCTCCATACGGTCTCTTACGGCTTGTTTAACTACACTTTTAACTACACTTTTTATATCTGTCTCGGGGACCGACAGGACGGACCCAGAGACGGATCTAAACAATTAGCAGTGAGATTATCACTGCGGGCTATGAGGAAGACGCAACGGCGTTCACATAAGGGATCGCCGCTGCGTGTTTCCATAGTGCAGCTCGGGTCCGTCTTGAAAGAATTCCATGTCATTTCTTTAAAAGACACAGCTGACAGGCAGGAGGCAAACACGCAGCGGCGATCTCTCATGTGAACACCGCTGCGTCTTCCTCATAGCCCGCAGTGATAAACTCACTGCTAATTGTTAGATCCGTCTCTGGGTCCGTCCTGTCGGTCCCTGAGACGGATCTAAAAAGGGTAGTTAACATGGAGTGAAAACGCCAGGTGAACAAGCCCTTACTGTATCTTGCTCTAAGCTGCCATCACTCACTCAGTTCGTCCATGGTGAGCCACCTGCAGAGTCTTATCTCTAATAACGGACTTTGAAAGCATCTTATTTAGTTAAGTAAACACTCTTTAGAGTACTACTCTTCATAAACATCCAGCAGTCATGTCAGTGTAACAGGAATAGCAGAACTGATGTGGCAGCTTGAATAGCATGTGTGATTCTAAAGTTGATTATGGCTATGTGAAATTACATGGTGAGAAAATCCTTTTAAAATCCTTATAGCATCTGCACGGCCTACCTCAGTGGTATGTATGACTTAGAAGAAATCAAATTTAAGAATTCCCTAAAAGTAACCTAGTTTAACCACTGAATCAACAGGCCTGAAAAGTACTTAGAGACCAGCTAAATTTTATACTTTTTGCTTCCTTGCGTTTCAACAGTTGTAACTTTTTTATCTTTTTAGTGACGCAGTTGAATGAGGACTTATTTTATGTGGGAGAAGTTGTATTTTTGGGGGGCAAATTGCCGGAGGCAATTCCTTTATACCCTGTTAGAGATGTTGTCCATATGGTCACCCCTTTGTTACCACATTTATGTACAAGATGGCCAAGATGATTGTCTATAAAATGATGGTAGTCTCACGTTCAAAGCTGTATTGGATGGTGAGATATGTAGCCTGAAAGTCACAAGTTCAAAACATTGTTACCATTTTGCTTGTTACAAGGGCTCTGAGTAATGACAACAATTGCTTATCTGTAAAAAGAGTAATCTTGTTAAAGATAAGTAATCTGCTTGGAGTGAGCTCTCTTGACTACTATGACATCACTACCTGTTCTCATCAGATAGCAGAGTTATGGTCAGGTAACAGAAAAACCTGTGTGCACTCAGAGCAGATAAAATCTCTTTTATCTTGAGTAAAGTAAAATCAAAAGACCAATGTATTTAGAAAGTCTTCAATTGCCTGTCCTTAAACATTGAAAGCTAATCTTTGTAGTGAGAAAACTCCTTTAAGTATGCTGCTGCAACTGTAAGAGAGAAAAAAAACAATGCTCACCTTTGCATTGATCTCCATTACAGCTATGCCGCTGCTGATCCTCTTTCTCAATCTTCTGTTGACTTTCAACTCATAGTAGTCATACGTTAAAACTATAGCCACTGATTGGCTGCAACAGTCACATGACAATTGCCTGATGACACTGTTCAGAGACATTCACTTCCAACCAGTGACATCAACCAATATCATGTGACTACTACAGCCAATCAGCAGTGCACATGAGCTGACTCTTAAAAGGGTTTTGCCACGATCTCATTTCATACCTCCTGCATCCAGCTCTTCAGCTCTGTGTGCTCAGAAGGGGGCATGTGGGATTTGTTTGAATTGCATATCATGTGACCCAGCAGGATGACATCACCAGGCCTTTCCTCTCTGTAGTCAAAGAAAGGTGTGTTTATGTAAAGCATTGTGAGTAGCTGAGAGGTAAAGTTTTTGCCTCCAAGCACAAGGGTCCTAGGTTCAAATCCCTGCAGGAACCAAACCTGTGGATTTTTTTCTCTTTATTTATTTGTACTGTTTGACTAATTACTAAGGAGTACAGAGGACGGGAGTAGAAGGACAGCACCTGGGGTTTGAACACTCAATAGCTGCCTGAGAGGAGAGGTGATGTCTGAGCATGTCTGACCAGGACTGAGGAGCTCTCAGCCCTGGTCGTATCCCCTGGAGATGAGCTGTAAACAATGGATCACTAAAGGAGCAGCTAAAACAAAAACGGTGCAGAATTTTTAATAATAATGAATGGTGAAAATGTTTGTTATTTCATTTGCAAGCTTCCCACGTCAATTTTACTTCGTGGCAAAACCCCTTTAAGAGATTAAAGTCAACCTGGTGAGAGGACCAGCAGCAGGAATGCTAGAACACAGGTAAGAACAAAGGTGGGTATAGTTTTTTTTTTTCATTTTCTTACAACTATAATAGAATATGATAACTTAGAAACAACAAAGTGTACTACCCCTTTACAAAGATTGTTTTAAAAAACGACAGTCCCTATAAATGTGATATATTAGGACATATTTATGCAATAGAAGGAGGCTCCATACTTAGAATCTCCATGTATTAGAGCAGACAGTCTGGGCATTTTAAAGGTAACAATGTGCAGTGCTCACTCGTTTCCATTTGTTTGGAAATAGTCACTTTTTAAAAATTGTTGTAAATAAGACTGCAGTACCCCTGGCACCTAAAATTAAGATAGCTAGTTGGTTCCTGTATAATGTTAAAAGAGCCTCCTCTTAATTTATAAACCCTGGACCTTATTGGTCTTTTTTTTCCCCTGCTGAATTCTATATAATAAAGTAACACATTTGGAGTAGTATATATAGGGCCAAATAGGGAAACATAAAGGGGAGATTCCAGTATACGACTGCCCTTTTCAGGACAATAACTGTATGTGCCGAGAAGGGTAAGGTTAGTGTAAAAACAGGGACAATAGGTTGTTATTTATAAGAGAAGCAACTGATTTGGTACAAAATGGTACTGGGTTCTGGATGATTATCTTTGAATCAACAGTAAGATCGTCTGAACTATGACGGGGGTAATATTTGGCCATACTAACTATTGTTTATTTTTTGCTTATATACAACTTTGAGCTTCTTCCTATTGTATAATACACATTTTCTTGCATTTTATTGAAATTTCAGGAATAGAAATTAAAGATTTTGTTTTTTTCCAGTGCTTAGATTCACCCCTTTCAATTTGCCCTATTGGGTTGTAAGTATGTAATAGAGGGAGGTTCTCTACTCGGGATCCCCATTAGTTAGTAAAAAGAGTCTCTGTAGACGACTCTGCTCAGCCATGTATTACATGATCACTAATTTTTAGAATAGGTGCTTTGTATGCTACATTTACCTTGATTTTGAGATTTTAAGAGTAAAAATGTAAGGGATAGATGTACGACTGGCAACTATTTAAGCCAAACTGATATTAGAGCCCAACATCAATCTTAATGTTCTGCAAAATACCTTATCACAGTCATGATCTGTATGTACAATGATAACTGCTGAGTATACAATAACACTGACACGGACATGAACAGATACTGTTCAACTAGTAGAACTTTCAAATCTTTTCCTCTGGATAACCAGTCAACTGGATGCTAACAAAATGTTATGGGACGATTATATAACAGAGCTATAACTAATTTGTCCCACTAGAGGGCTTAGTCGTACTATGATGTTTCTTGCACAACAGACCTACATAATAATGTGCTGATAGATTCATTTAGAAGTGAAAGGGTTATGTCTGGTTTTGGAAATCTGTAGGGGAGTAGCTAAGGTTTATTGCAAAATTTCAGATTCCTTGTATTTCTTTTTATTCTTGTTTGTAACATTTAGCTGCATCACAGGGACTTTTAAACCACATTTCAATGGAATACGTGCAGCACAATTAAAGGCACAATTCGCTCCCTCCCCCCAGGAAAAAACTATTTTTGATACATTTTTTAGAACATTCCAGGCTTACATACAGCAGCTATGCATTATGTATTATGTGCATGGTTTGTTTTATTGTGTAAAAGCAGTAAAACATAAAAAATATACAAATTGGATATCGTTGTAATCGTATTGACCTGCTGATTAAAGCTAGCATGTCATTTATACCGCACGGTGACTGCTGCAAAAATAAAAAACACTACCAGGATTGCTGTATTTTGTTCAAAATGCCTCACAAAAAATTTAATAAAAAGTAATCAAAGCATCGTGTGAACCCCATAATGGTATCAATAAAAACTCATCCCGCAAAAAAATAATCTCTTAATCAGCTTCATATACAGAAAAATAAAAAAGTTATGGCTGTCAGACTGTGAAGACATAAAAATGCAATTTTTTTTCTAAACGCTTATTTATTGTGTAAAAGTGATAAAACATAAAAAACTATATCAAATTTATATCATTGTAACTGTATTGACCCATATAGTAAAGTTATTATGCCATTCATACTGCACGGCAAACACTGTAAACATTAAGCCCAAAAAACAATGGGCTAATTTTTATGGCCCAGTGCTAAAAAAAACTATGGAACACCTGTGAACTCAAAATGCACAATACACCCCTAGATGAGATCCATGTGGGGTGTTTCACCTGTTCTAGTACTTTGGGGCTATGCAAACGCGACATTGCAATCACCAAAATCTGCGTTCCAAAAGCCAAATAGCGCTCCCTCCTTTGTACGCCCTGCCATTCGCCCAAACAGCAGTTTACACCCATATATATATATGTATATATATTATATATTATATATATGTATATATATATATATATAGTATATATATATAGTTATATATATGATATTGCCAAACTTGGAATAAATTGCGTAACAAAATTTGGTGTGCTTTTTTTCCAGGATTCCTTGTAAAATTAAACATTTTTAGCTAAAACTGCTGATTGTTTGAAAAAAATTTTTTTTTCAGTTTCACCGCCTAATGCTAAAAAAAAATTCTGAAACACCTGAGTTGATATACCTACTACATCCCTGGATATATTCCTTAAGGGGTGTAGATTCCAACATGGGGTCTTTTTAGGGGTATTTATTAAGTTTTAGCACCTTAGGGTGTCCACACAAAATGGAAGAATCTGGAGAATAGATGTTGAGTTTCATTTACCTGGTCACATCTACTGTGTTCCAGTGAATATGGATAAAATTTGAAAATTTTGAAATCTCACCTCCACTTTACTTTAATTTCAATGAAATACCTGATAGGTTAACAAACTTACTAAACACTGTTTTAAATACTGCAGTTTTTTATATGGAGTCATTTATGGGGGTATCTAACATACAGGTCAATCAAAGCCATGTCAGAACTGGTTCCTAAGCCTCCTAATGTTGTTTAAAAAAAAAGACATTTAAAACAGTATGCCAATCTACGGTAGACATATGGTAGATGCTAGTTATAAACTATTTTCAGTGGAATAACTATCTGTGCTAGACACATACAATTTTGAAGTTTGAAAATGACTTTTTTTTTTCAAACTTTCACAATATTTTGATATTGTTCACAAACAAATATGGATTGTATAGACCAAAATGTCTTACTAACTTAAAGCACAATATGTAACGAGAAAACAGTCTCTGAATTACATGTATAGGTAAAAGTGTCAAAAAGATATTCTCACATAAAATGTCACATGTCAGATTTAAAAAATGGGGTTTTGTCAATAATTTGACTATAGGGACATGTTGAACTAAGGTGTGTCCTGTAATTAGAATCACAGGTGTCTTCAAATTTGTTATTAGTCGGTTTACCTATTTAAAGGGTGAAAAGTAGTCACTGCGCTGTTTGGTATCATGGTGTTTATCACACTGACCACATTGACCAACCGAAACTAAGGAGAAAGTTGTCTCAGGAGATTAGAAAGAAAATTACAGGAAAAAATGTTAAAGGTAAAGGCTATAAGACCATCTCCAAACAGCTTAGTGTTTTTGTTACTACAACTGAAAATATTGTTCAGAAGTTTAGGTCTATGGAACTGTAGCCAACTTCCCTAGGAAGTGGCCGCAAGAGGAAAATTGATGACAAGTTGAAGAGATGGATAATATGAATGCTAGCCAAAGAGCCCAAAGAGATGAGAGGTGAACTTCAAAGTCAAGGTATGTAATGGGAGCAGGTGGTGGATCCAATGGCTCACTGCGAGAGATAACTATAATTACGCCAAGGAGCGGAGTCTAAGGAGCCTACTGGTATGCACCAGGGCCCGTTGCAAGGCAGGTTGGACTTTGCTGCTGGAGACTCCCAAGTCACTACCCCTGACGTGGCAGCTCGCAGTGACAGCCGAAGTGCTAGCGGGGTACAAAAGGAGTAGTCAGAGGCATCGTCAGGTCACAGGCAATATGATCAGGGTAGGCAGCAGGTAGAGAGTTGTCTGAGGTACATAAGCAGGAGGTCAGAACCAGGAATAGAATTCATAATGCAAACTAGAGCTCAGAAACACCAATAACTAGTAAGAGAGCAGAGGGAGAGGTGCCCTGATAAAGCCACAGGTGAACCATGACAGGTTCCTGGGAAAGCTGGGTGATACAAGCTGGCCATTTAAGTCTGAGAGAACCAGCGCATGTGCTAGAGGGCAGCAGAGAGTAGCAAGCAGCAGCAGTAGGCTGAACTCAATGTCGGCAGGAAAGAGAGCATGGGACCCAGAGTGAGGAAAGAAAGGTGAGGCTGGAGTTTGTAGCATACTGGGTTCACTTGGCTGATGACCAGGAAAGGACCAAGGAAGCGCAGAGCAATCTTGGGGCTTGGTACCTTGAGGTGGATATATTTGGCAGATATGGAATATGGGAGGAGGTCTGCACTTCTTATCTGCTTGAGCCTTGATCTTGGATGAAGCTCGTAACAGAGACTGGCGAGCATCTTGCCAGATGTGAGACCAAAGTCTCCATAGCTGAAACATTTAGAGGATGTCGGCATAGGGAGAGGAACCACGCAGATTACCATGCAGCCAGCTGAGAGAGGCAGATCAGTGACAAAATAAAAAGCGATATGAGTCCAGGGTTTTTTCTACACAGGTAATGGAAGCAGGAGACCAGCCGGTTTCTGGTACAGAAACTTATGATAAGCACAAGTCTGACTGTGTCCTGTACAAGCCCTTGGTGTCCTTTAGCAAGGTTGGCCATCAGTAATGTTGTAAGATCACCTGAAGTATTTTGTGGATTCCAGGGTGGCCAGCCAAATTTTCCCATGAGATGATCTGCCTCCTGCATACTGAAGACACAAAAGTTTTCCCCCAAAGAATTTCTCATAGCTGGATGGGTGCTGCAACAATCAGGTGCTCAGGAATAATGATGTGTGATGGGAGATGTCAGAGGAATGAGAAAGCACATCTGCAATGATGTTCCTGTCTGAAGTGGAGTAAGAAATAAAAATATGAGAAAAAGAGCAACCAATTGGCTTGACGAGGGTTAAGTCTCTGTTCTGATTGCAAGTAGAGGTTTTTGTGGTCCATAGTCACTGGCTGTTTGGCACCTTCCAACAAATATTGTCACACTTCTAATGCCAGCTTGGTGACTAGGAGCCTGATGGTATAATTTTTCTCGGCTGGGGAAAAGGGTTTGAAGAAAAACCCACAGGTGAGGTTTTTCCCTTTGGGGGACCTTTAGGACTGGACAACTCTTGCCCCCACAGACTATGGCAGAGGCTGTTTGAAGAGCAGATTGGCAGACCAGAGAGGATGAGGTGGCGAGAGACACAAGGAGAGACATGGTGGCTGTAACTGGAAATCTCGTCTGTTCTTCAATTAGGCACTGGAGCATGGGCACTTAACCATGGGAGACACAGGTAGAAGTAAATCTGTTCCTTATGGAGCGCACTAACTTTTAGAAGCAGAGGCTCTGTGCGATACTGGATAGAACCAGTGAGGACATCTCCATTAATGGAAAAAATCATCAGAGCCTTCTTCAAATGAGACACCAGCAGGTGATAGCGGGACGCCAAAGATGTATGAATGAAGTTGCCCACAAAGCCTGAATCCAGGAAAGCAGAGGTCACAAATTTGATACTGGACAGAGTATGAAGTGTCACGGACATAGTCAGATGTTAAGAGGAAGAATCTTCACCTAAGCTCACCTCACCCAGGAACCTTAAAGGGGTTTTGTCACAATGTATTGTTGACGTGGGATCCTCCAAAATGGGTATTTAATCACTTTTCTAAATATATGTGATTAAAAAATTGCATCCTGAGAGAGCTACAGGCTGCCTTACCTGCCCTTAGTTACTTAAATGCTTGCATTAGATACGACCAGACAGAGTGACAGGAGCTGAACTGGCTAAGCTTGCGCAGAGAACACTTCTTATCTGATGAGAGGGAGCATGAAGGAGCGTTCAAGGGGCTGTGGAGAAACATATTGTCTTTTGTATACAGAATCCGCTAGTTGTAGTGTGATTATTTGAGTAGATCCCTGCTTTATCTGATGATAGGGAACATGAACGAGCTTTCAAGGGGCTGTGGAGAAAGGTATTGTCTTTTGTATACAGCATCCACTAGTTGTAGTGTGATTATTTGAGTGAACATTGCACACGATCCCTTATGCATGGCTCTGTTCTCTGACTGTCTCTCTCTCTCTCTCAGCTCAGCGTGCTTTGTTTACTTTTGCTTTTTAGCAGATAAAGCACGTCCTGGCAAATCCCCTATAAGAGCTGGAGTTTCCTGGACAAACTGGACAGTCTCTCAGGAAGTGCTCCTTAGCCCTGCAGTAGAGGCACAAGTTGACAGTGTGTCTGCAGCTGCGTTCTTCCTCAGATAAACCGACCTTCTCTACTTGCATAGGCTCTTCACACAGCACTGCAGGAGGAGGTAGTGGAGGCCTTTGCAATACTAGAGCCAGAAGGGCAGTCTGGGTGGCAGTGGCGAATCTCTATGCTGGCGGAGCTCTTGTTGCCTTTGTGCGAACTGGATATCCATTCTGGTGAACAGAAAAATAAGATCATCCAGACCTGGGGGGAGGAGCCGGCCAGCCAGTTCATCTTTAATTTGCCTCTATAAG
Organism: Phyllomedusa bahiana; assembly: GCA_025379985.1. NCBI lineage: Eukaryota > Metazoa > Chordata > Amphibia > Anura > Hylidae > Phyllomedusa > Phyllomedusa bahiana. Next base: position 64,194 of record JAODAL010014359.1, on the reverse strand, counting down.
GCTGCTGAGAGAGCCTCATTGTTCTAGGTGAGCCTGGAGGACAGGGGGTGGAACTGTATGGCATATTGCCCCACAATGGAGTTGGCTTGGTGTAAGCGGAACAGAGATGAGGCAGCAGAGGCAGAGCGCCCAGGTACTCAAAAACCTTATAGAAGGTCCCTAAGAACTCCTGCAGGTTAAGCATCAATAGAGCCCCTCGCTCCCAGAGGGGTGTGTCCCAGACCAAGGCCTCTCCGGACAGTAGGTTAACAATGAATGCCACCTTGGCTCGGTCGGTAGGAAACTGATGCTCCAGGACCTCGAAATGCATAGTGCACTGGTTCAGGAACCTGGGTCAGGTCTTGGGGTTCCCATTCTAATAAGGTGGCAGTGTCATGTGCAGGCTTGGATTAGCATCGGAGAGAAGGGAGCACTACTAGAAAGACAGGAACACTATCAGGAAAGAAGGGGGCACATCGGGAACACTAACATAGACAAAGAGGTGCTATCAAAGAAAAGGAGCATTGTTACAGATAAGGTGACAAAATGGGGGCACTGTTACAGAGAAATAGGCAAAGAGGGGACACTATTACATTAAGACTTAGAATGTGCACTATTACAGAGAAACAGGTATGGGGGGAATTATTGCTAAGTGGGGGACAGAGGGGATATTATTATTTGGTGAGGGTAAAAGGGGCATTATTACAGAGTAGGAACATAAAAGAGACATTATTGCTGGGGGCACAAGAGATGCACTTATACCATCCTACAGTGGGAACAAATAGTAAAATAGGAACACTGTGGCTAGCAGGGCACTAATTCCATAGCGGGTACTATCACTGTCTGGGGCACTATAATTGTGATGATTTTATTCTGTAACATACACTTGTCCCTAAATGTAAAAGGTGGTATTCTTCTGTCTCTGACCATGTGATTAAGGGTTCCTATGCACCACTCTTATTTTCTGGTGTTGATGGTCTTGTTTATTCGGGTGAGTGGTAAGGTGTGACCTTGGAATGCAAAATTCACAATTGCGCACATTCCATGTTGTTTTTTTATGCAATATGGTGGGGATTTTTTTTTTTATGTGCCAGTTCTGCTTTTTAGTCCAAGACAGGCTCTGGCACAAAGACATATGCAAATATTGAATTTATGTAAAATATTCTTACCTGTATGTACAAATCTAATGCTGTTAGTGCACCTTTTATTATTCTATACATCCAAGAGCTCCTATCCTCCTACCTTTTGCCCTAGTTATCTGCAGACTAAACACTTTGGCATCATTTAACTGTTGATTGGCTTTAAAAGGAATCAACAGCTTACATAGCCAATCTGGTTTTTAGCATTCTCCACAAAAAGCAGGCAAGCATTTCCCATTAAAAGTCATAGGTCAGAGGCTGAAGCAGACCTGCAGAAAAGGACATTTGCTCTTGAGGATCATGGCAGAATTATGGGCTATGCAGTGGAGATTGCTCATGGAGATGGTGCGGTTGTCTCAATTCAATATATGTGTACATACAGTGGGGAAAATAAGTATTTGATACACTGGCGATTATGCACATTTTCCCACTTACAACAAATGGAGAGGTTTGTAATTTTTATCATAAATACAATTCAACTGTCTAAAAAAATTTTTAAAAATCATATTGTATGATTTCTAAATAATTAATTTGCATACAATATGCATTATAAATAAGTATTTGATCACCTACTATACAAAAATAATTCTGGTTCTCACAGTTTTTCTTTAAGAAGCTTTCTTACTCTGCACTCATTATGTGTATTATTTGTACCTGTTTGAACTCTTTACCTGTATAAAAGAAACCTGTCCCCACACTCAATCAATCACACTCCAAATTCTCCACCATGACCAAGACCAAACAGCTATCTAAGGACAACAAGAACAAAACTTTTGGCACAATTATTAGGAAATGAAAGAAACACAAGATTATTATTATTATTATTATTATTATTATCATTTATTTTGGAGCGCCCTTGATTCCAGGGCGCTGTACATTTCAGGCGGGTACATAAATAACATTGGTCAAACAATTACAAAGTGACAATAAGTGACTAACAACTGGTACAGAGGGAGAGAGGTCCCTGCCCGTGAGGACTTACAATCTACAAGGAAGGGGTGAAGAGACAGAAAGTGAGGGGCAGACATGTTTATGGGGCGGAGCAGTGCAACACAGTTAATGTTGGTTATAGGCAATCCTGAAGAGGTAGGTTTTCAGGTTACGTTTGAAGCCGGTGAGAGAGGGGGAGAGTCTGAGGTGTTGGGGTAGTGAGTTCCAAAGTGTGGGGGAAGCACGAGAGAAGTCTTGGAGACGGTTATGTGAGGAGGTGATAAGAGGAGAGCAGAGGGAGAAGTCCTGTGAGGAGCGGAGGTTTGCATGAGGGGAGGTATTTAGAGATAAGGCAGAGATATTATAAAGGGGAGAGTTATGGAGAGCCTGTTAGGTCAAAGTTGCTAGCTTGAACTGGATTCGCTGGGCAATGGGTAGCCAGTGAAGGGATCGGCAGAGGGGAGAGGCAGGGAGTAGCGAGGAGAGAGGTGAATCAGACGGGCAGCAGAGTTAAGGATGGTTTGGAGGGGAGCGAGGGTGCTAGCTGGGAGACCACAGAGAAGGATGTTGCAGTAGTCGAGGAGGGAGATGACGAGGGCGTGGGACAAGCATTTTTTGTGCTTTCAGAGTTAAGAAATTAGTGGATTCGGGAAATATTTTTTAGGTGGAGGTGACAGGCAGGTGAGGGTTTGAATGTGGGTTTAAGACAGATGGATTCAAAGGTATCAAAGCAGCGGCTGTGGTGCTGGTGAGAGAGTGTAGCCATTGACAGTGATAGAGAGATCAAGAGGGGGGGATAGAGTGGGACGGTGGGAAGATAATAAATTCAGTTTTCTCCATGTTTAGTTTTAGGAGACGGGAGGAGAAGAAGGAGGAAATGGACGAAAGACAGTCAGGGATCCGGAGAGAGAGAGAGAGTGACATCTGGGCCGGAGATGTAGAGTTGGGTATCATCAGCTACAGGTGGTATTGAAAGCCGTGTGAAGCTATGAGCTGACTCAGACCAAGAGTGTAGATAGAAAAGAGTAGTGGGCCCAGGACTGACCCCTGGGGGACACCAACAGAGAGAGGCCGGGGGGAGGAGGAGTGAGAATGAGAAACGCCGAATGCCCGATCAGTGAGGTACGAGGATATCCAGGAAAGGGCCAAGTCCGTGATGCCAAGGGAGGAGAGGATGTGTAGGAGAAGTGGATGGTCGACAGTGTCAAAGGCAGAGGAAAGGTCTAGGAGGAGAAGCACCGAGTAGTGGCGTGAGGCTTTGGCAGTTGCTAGGTCGTTGGTGACTTTGGTTAAAGCGGTTTCAGTAGAGTGGTGGGGACGGAAGCCCGATTGGAGCGGGTCAAGGAGAGAGTTGGTGGAGAGATGGGAGGACAGTTGAAGATGGACGTGTTGCTCAAGGAGTTTAGAGGCGAATGGAAGCAGTGAGATGGGGCGATAGTTGGACAGTGAGGATGGGTCAATAGATTGTTTCTTTAGGATGGGGGTGATGGTAGCATGTTTAAATGAGGAAGGGAAGATGCCAGAGGTTAATGATAGATTGAAGAGATGGGCGAGGGCTGGGATGATAACAGCACTAAGGTCAGGAATGAGGTGGGATGGGAGTGGGTCAAGACTACAGGTGGTGAGGTTTGATTTGGACAGTAAAGAGGAGAGCTTGTCAGGAGTTACCGGTGAGAAGCAAGTTAGAGGGGAATAGTCATGAGCAGGTGCAGAGGTGGACTGTGGGGACACTGCAGGAATAGAGGTAGGCTGAGGGGACTGCAGGGTGAAGCTTTGTCTGATGAGATTTATTTTATTATGGAAGTGAGTTGCAAAATCATCTGCTGAGAGGAGAGATAGGGGAGGGGGTGCTGGTGGATGCAGGAGAGAGTTGAAGGTGTTAAAAAGTTGTCTGGGGTTGTGGGACAGCGAGGATAGGAGAGTCGTGAAGAAGTCTTGTTTGGCTGAGGTGAGTGCGGATTTTAATGTGTGTAGTGATTCTTTATATGAGGTGAAGTCGTCGGTGGAGCGGGTTTTCTTCCAGCGGCGTTCGGCAACTCTGGAAGCTCGCCTCAGCTGTTTGGTGGAGTCTGTGTGCCAGGGTTGTCTGTTCATTTTGCGGGTTCTGTTGTGTGTGCGAGGGGCGACCGCATCAAGAGTGGAGGTGATTGTGTCGTTGTAGAATTTGGTGGCTGCGTCTGGATCAGCAAACGAGGATATGGTAGAGAGAGGGGCAAGAGAGTCAGAGAGAGTGCAAGGGTTGAGGTTTTGTAGGTTCCTGCGTGGATGTACTAGATTTGGTGCAGGAGGGGCAGGTGGAGTGGTGATGGAGGAGAAGGTGAGCAGGTTGTGGTCAGAGATAGGGAGAGGAGAGTTAGTGAGGTTAGATAGGGGGCAAAGGCGGGTGAAGATGAGGTCCAGTGTGTGTCCGTCTGTGTGAGTGGCTAAAGAGGTCCACTGGGAGAGGCCAAAGGATGAGGAGAGTGACTGTCAATCTTCCTCGGTCTGGGTTTTCATTTAAGATCTCGCCTTGTGTTGTAAGGATGACACTGAGAAAGGTCAGGAATCAGCCCAGAACTACATGGGAGGACCTGGTCAATGACCTGAATAGAGCTGGGACCACAGTCTCAAAGATTACTGTTAGTAACACACTACACCTCCATGTATTAAAATCCTGCAAGGCACACAAAGACCCCCTGCTCACGCCAGCACATGTCCAGGCCCGTTTGAAGTTCACCAATGTCCAACTGGATGATAGAGAGAAGGCATGGGAGAAAGTCATGTAGTCAGATGTGAAGAAAATAGAACTTTGGTATCAACTCCGCTCACTGTGTTTGGAGGAAGAAGAAGGATAAGAACAACACCAAGAACACCATCTCAACCTTGAAGCATGTGAGTGAAAACATCATACTTTGGGGTGCTTTTCTGTAAAGGGGACAGGAGGACGACTGTACCATATTGAGGGGAGGATGAATCAACAACCTCCTTCCCTCAGTAAGAGCATTGAAGATGGGTCATGGCTTGGTATTCAAGCAGGACTATGACCCAAAACACACAGCCAGTGCAACTAAGGAGTGGTTCCGTAAGAAGCATTTCAAGGTCTTGGAGTGGCTTAGCCAGTCTCCAGACCTGAACCCAATCTTTGGAGAAGGCTGAAACTCAATTTAGCCCAGCGACAGCCCCGAAACCTGAAAAAACTGGAGAATGTCTGTATGGAGGAGTGGGCTAAAATCTCTGCGAAGAGTGTGCAAACTTGATCAAGAACAACAGGAAACGTCTGACCTCTGTAATTGCAAACAAAGGTTTCTGTATCACATATTAAATTCTGTTTTTCTATTGTATCAAATGCTTATTTCATGCAATAAAATGCAAACTAATATTTAAAAAATCATACAACGTGATTTTTTTTTTTTTTTTTTTTTTTAGATTCTGTCTCTCACAGTTAAAGTGTACCTGCGATAAAAATTACAGACAGGTTGGAATACTTATTTTCCCCACTGTAGTTCTGTGCTATAAGAACAGGCAGAAAATAAGTGAGTCATGTATGGAGTTTTTAAGTTAGATGGTGCTTATTCAACTACATAAATATATTTCAGGTTCACAATATGGGCCGCATGTATAAAAACTGTCTAGGTCTAGGTCACCAGGATAGGTGAGTTGAACCTGGCGGTGGTATCGGGGACTGGGAACATAACCAGGACAAGGTCATGCCCGCGGTCCGCAGTGGAAGCCACAGCATGAACTGGGACCGCAGCAAGGAACACAGCAGAGTCATGGACACGTCGGCGGTCCGAGGCAGTGTGAACCGTGACAGTACCTCCGCATTAAGCCCTACCATCCAGGTTAGCTGACTGCCCGGAATAGAACATGAGGCAATCATCTCCTCCTAATTATCCCAAGAGGAGAGGTCATTCCAATCCCGGGATACTTCCTGGACTTGGGGGATTAGAACTGGAACAACAGAAATGGTAGGCACGGGGCGAGGTGGGTGGAATTGCAAGATGTCTTAACATTCCTGAGAAACTTCTTGGACTTTGGAATCTCTGTCTGGAACAACAGAAGCATAAGGATAACCTCACTCATTTTCCAATCCGTCCTTGATTCGCCCAGCGAGACCCTCCCAGAAGGGACAGGTAATTACTACACTCTCCTTTTAAATTAATGTAAACTGCCACGTATGCGACATAGGGGGTGTGCGATGCCACACAGATGCCAAAAGAGGAGCAAAGGATAGATGAGTTGAACCTGGCAGCGGTATCGGGGACATAGCAGGGACACGGACATGCAATGGGGGCCGCCACATGGACCAGGACCACAGCAGAGGCACAGGCACATCCGCGGGCCCAGGCAGCAATCGTGGCGTAAACCATGACATCCTGCATGTTTCTGTTTTGCCACAATTGAACTCAACCTGTTCCTTAATTGATTGCTGATTTTATCATTTTTTACCAAAATTACCTCTTTATAAGTAAAAGGTGATAAGTCTCTAAATAACTAATTTGAGAAATGGCAAATCTTTTGATGGTGTATTCCTTTGTTGCAGTTTTGCTGCAGTTAAAGTCACATCAGAATCCACCTGTATATATTTTTAATATGATTTGCCTCTGTTTTGAGATGGAGTAATTGGCTATGCAGTTTTTGCAGGTTTATGGCTGAAAATATAGCCAAATCAGAGCAGCGCCATATCAATACCCACGGGGTTTGTGTGCAAGCTTCAAAGGCTGGACAGACCACCTCCTCCACATAAACAACATGATGAAAAGGAGAAGCAGCACCACAGCTTCAAAAAACAAACTACAATGTCTGTTCACTAACGTCCATACTAGCAGCATTTCAGCTCTTCCATGGAACCAGTTTCAAGCCAAGTATAATGGTGTCAGTGATCATATTTACAGATTCAACTGTTATGATTTAATAAAGGCATAATTAAGGCAAGTTCATACAGTGACCAGTATGAGAGCGTGTGAGAGTGATAACACCAAACTTAACACACTTACTCCCAATTCACACTAACAAGTCAAATTACACCGTGGAGGAAAATGGCAAATTGGGCACAATTTTTCCATTTTTACTTAAGGTTATACTCCCTTTTGTTGCTAGTGTATTACACATTGATAGCTGTGTGTTGAGTTATTTTGAGGGTACACTAAATTTATACTGTTATACAAGCTGTGCACTGACTACTTTGCATTGTATCAAAGTGTCATATATGCAGTGTTGCCCGATGAAAAGATATAATACAAAATTTACAAAAATGTTAGGCTGTTCTCAGTTTTGTGAGATATTGTTTTTAAATTTAAGTGGAGTAACCATGGCATATAAGTCTCCACACATCTACATGGTGCCTCTCTCTAATGAGGAACATTACTTATTTTAAGCTACATGTGGGGCCTCTCACCCAACCAACCAGTATTCCAATCTGCACTGTTGAGGGGCAAACACCCAAAAACAACTGTTTGCAGATGTTTGACTTTACCCAAAAAATTTTATATAACTAATGCTAATAACCTGGCTCACATTTCCTCTCACCTTGAAGGAAGAAAGATGTTTATTGCATAATACAGGCTCCTCAACCTCTGAACCCCACAGGTCCAAATTTTATTGGCTACTTATGTGCAAACCCCCACCAAATTAATATAAATTTGTCTCTGAAAAGATCTATTAGGATCACATTTTTCACATTTTCACATTTAATTTAAAATCAGTGGGTCACTGTGGCTGAGGAGAAGTACTATATCCTTCTTCAGGTGCCCACAGTTTGTACTGTATAAGTTAGTTGTGGATGGATGTAACAGTGATGTCAAAGTACCCTGATCACTTATCTTTATGAGGCCCAAATATTTCTAATGGTACAAAGCAGCAATTCTTCCATTGCTTTTTAATACTTACAAGTTAAAAAAAACAAGTTAACTTTATTCTACGTGTCGGTAAATACCAAATATATATCGTTTTTTCGATTTTAGTATTTTTGCACAGCTAAGACATCTTTTATCTAAAAAAAGTAATTTTTTCTGTTGCCAACTTCATAGAGCTGTAACTTTTTTATTTATCTGTCAGCTTAGTCATGTTAGGGGCCGCTAACACGGCAGTGGACAAATACCGGCTGGTTTGCCGGCCGGTATTTGTCCTGTTTCGCGCCCGTCCCCACGGGCCACGGGGGAGGGGGGGGCGGCTTTTCTCCACGATGAGCGGAGAACAGCCCTCCCATTGAGATGCACATGATCCGTCCGGAAACCGGGACGGAAGATTGTGCATGTTCAATGTTTTGTCGCCGGTCCGCCGGCGACCAAAACCGCCGGGCGAAAACCCGTGGGAGTGGGGACTGCTGCACGGGTTTTCCATAGAGCAAACCGCAAACTCCCTGAAAAACCGGCCGAAAACCCGTGCTGTGGGGACATGGCCTTAGGGTCTGTTTTTTGGGGACAGGTTAAAGAACAGTGTTGGGATGCATACAATCTATTTATTATCTGTTATGGTTTTTTGTGGAAGAATGCAAAAATAACAACAATTCTGGCATTTTTGTTTTTTAGTTTTTATGCTATCTAGCACGGGGTAAAAATAACAAGTCCACTGCATTATTAATAACAAAACAACTGCCCTAACCACATTAATAACAGATGAAAAAATTAACGGGGTTCATTAAAATTTTCGAGTGCCAATATTTTTTTTAATGAACTTTTAAAAAAAATACAATTTTTTTTTGTTTGTTAAAAAGGATAAAAATTATTTTTAGTTTATTTTGGGAGTAGAGACTTGTACAGATTAAACTTAAACTTAAAAGGGAGTGGGATAGCCTCTTTGGTTGATCTGATTAATAAATGTTATTTCAGAAGATGGATTACTTCACTTCTAAAGCCAACATTTATCTCTGAACTAATGTAATTAAAAACATAGCAATAGATGTCAGCTCTACAAATAACAGCCAGATATATTCCCTCAGCCTTTTCTGAGAAAATGCTCCAAAACTAACCCCAAGAGCATAACACACCGGAGGGCGGAAAACCCGGGGTAGCAGGCAAAACAGCTGTAGGGCCCCGCACCTGGGGGGCCCCGTGAGGGAGCACTACTTCGTTGTAGCCTTGTAGTGTTGTCTTGTATCCCCCAGCGGGTTATGCTTAAATGTTGCGTATGCTTCCCCCCACAACGTACAATAAGGTTTCCGGACAGAGAGGGGAGGGGGTGAGAGAGTAGGAGCGGGCAGAGGAGCCGCAGTCTTAAGCATGCAGGCAGTGAGCAGTCAGGGGGCAGATCCTGTGCATGTGCCTGCACTCATCTTTTTTTCACCCCTGACACTTGGCTGCAAGCCCAAGGTGACAAGAGGGACACAGAATGCCCGAGAGAGCTGCAGGACTTATTAGAGGAAAAGGGACCTATGTTGCAGCATTTAGGCCAGTTCCTTTTATTGAGGTTCCTTTTGAACCCCCGAAAAAAAGATGAAAATGGGGCCCGAGTGAATCTGTTTCACATTGGACGCCCACATGGCTGACAAACCTATTTATTACTATAGGTTTTTGGGTTTTCCGCACGGGGTCCCGCACATAAATCTTTTGAGCTTTCGTTTTTTTTTTTTATTTTTTTTTTTCGTATTTTTACTAAGAGTACATGTATTCATATTTTATCCCCTTTTTTTTGGGGGGTGTGGGCAGAGAGTGAAAAGGTAGGGGGGGGGGGGCATTGAAAATTTGCTATGGGGCCCAGCCTTTTAGTTACCCCCTGTACATTTTGAGTAAATAACCACCCGCAAATATCCAGGACCCCGCAGGGTCAGCACGGGGCAAGGTAGACAGGTGCTAGGTTGTCACAGGTTCTGGCAAGGGTTTATGCATCCCCAGCTCCTGGAGGGTGCCTGAGGGGATCCAAAGGGCCAAATAGCAAATTTAAACTGGTCTCAATGTTTAGTTTTTGGGTTTAAAATCTGGTTGGGTTAAGGGGGCCTTGATAGTACTTGGAATCTTGGGCTGTCCCAATCAATGCTGGAATTTCAATGTATAAATGTTGACTTATCTAGCAATCAATATAAATGGTATGTGTGTCAAGGATGGATTCATATACACATCAGTTAAGAGTGCTTTCTACAATGGCCCCAAAGAATGCCAAGAAAATTTTTCCAAACCAAAAAAGGTTTCCGCCCAAAAGCTTGTGTTTTCCGCAATTGTTTTAGCTGTTTTTTCTTGATTTCTCACTGACACGCCAATCTCCACCTGTTTAATGAAGTAGAAGATGTGACTCATTGGAGAAGGCAATTATTTCAATTGCCCACACATGAGTGATGTAAATCATGAAAAAATCTTTATACAAAAGAGAACATGTTTTAATTTTTATTAGATTTTCTTCATGCAAAAATTCATAAAGGGACTTTCTATGGTGAACGTTTTCAGTCTAAAAGGGGCCGTTTACACGGCAGTGGACAAATACCGGCCGGTTTGCCGGCCGGTATCTGTCCTGTTTTGCGGCCGTCCCAACGGCCGCGGGGGGACGGCTTTTCTCCGCTATGACGGAGAACAGCCCTCCCCCCTCCCATTGAGATGCACATGTTCCGTCCGGAAACCGGACGGAAGATTGTGCATTTTCAATGTTTTGCCGCCGGACCGCCAGTGGCAAAACCGCCGGGCGGAAAACCCGTGCACTGGGGACTGCTGCACGGGTTTTCCATAGAGCACAATTGTGCTCATTTTCGGCCGGTTTTTCAGGCGATCTGAAAAACCGCAAACCGGCCGAAAACTCATGCAATGGGGACATGCCCTAACTGACCTTTCTCAAATGTGTCGCTATTACATAGTAAGAACCATTGGCACTTCAGGTTGAGTATAATACGCACCATCTGTCGCCATATAGTGGCATTAGAAAATCCGGCAGTAGTTCGGTGTGAGTTGTTCACTTTTCTTTTTCTTCTCCATCCAATCCAGACCGCCAAGTTTCCCTTGTCTCGGCAAATTTTTTTAAAAGCACAAACATTTGGGAATTGATTTTTAGCAAAATTTTCAATAAAAGAAAAAATTTTTTTTATCCCTTGTTGATTGTGAAAAGTTTCCCCATTTGACAAAGACTTGAACAGTCTTTAAATTTTAAAGGGTAGGTTAATTTTAACTTTGGGAGGATAGATTATAAAAAATTAAAATCCAAAAATTTAAATTTTAAAAATTGTATTTGAATTTTGCACGGGAGAAAAAGTATTTTGATCCCTTTTGGCAAAAAAGGTTTTTAATATTTTGGGGGCCCAAAAAACACTTTTTGGGAAAGCCGCAGTAAGATGGTGTTTGTAGTTGTAAAGAGGCTTGAAAAAAAGGGTCAGGGGAAATTTTTTGATCCCCCCTCTTTGCGGGGTTCATCTCTGAATCTTTAAAGTTTTTGAGGCTATTGCTTGGCAACTAGAGCTTAAACCCCTCCACAAGTTTTTTTTGGGGATTAAGGTTGGAAAATGGTGGGGCCCATTTCCTTTACCTTAATGTGATTTTTTTTGAGCCACCCCCTTTTGTTGCCTTGTCTGTACTTTTTGGGGTCATTGTTTGCGGGAAGGGACCCACCCACGACCCTTTTTTAAATGTCCTGGTGGGGGAAAGGAGGTTTTTAAACTCAGGTTTTTTGGTACATGGCTCCATCCATTCTCCCATTGTTGCGGTGAATTTTTTTTTTCCTGTCCCCTTAGAAAGAAAAACACCCGCAAAACAAAAATGTTTCTACCTCTAAAATTGGGAAGGGTGGGGAAAAGGGTTTTTGGGTTTTTTGGGTCTTAGGCGATTTCTTTCCCCCAAAAACACAGCGAGTTGATTTAAGCCAAAGAGCTAAATTGTTGTTCTTTTGGCCCAACAGTGATTTTTTTCAATCACTCCAGAATCACCCAAGGTAATCATGAATAAACTTCATTGGGCTCAATGCCCCTTCCCTGGGGAAGGGGGGACCTTGCAGGAAATGCGGGTTTTTAAAACCCTTTAAGCGAAATTGGGGTTTCCCAAATGGTTATTTGGGTGGCTGTGGTCCGAGTTCTTTGAGATCATTAAACAAATTTCCCCCCCGTATAGTTTTGGGGCTGATCTCTCCCCTTTCCCCTTGTGTTTAAAGGTTTCCCCACGGGGTAAAGATTTTGAAATTGGGGGCCCCAGTTCGATGTGTTTGGCGGGTTTTTTTTGGGCCTTTTTTCTTCCATTTTCTTCTATTGCCCCAACAGTTGTTCCTTCCCCACCCAGCGTCTTATTTTTGGTTTTTGAAGCCATTCCTGCTTTGTGCAGGTCTTTGATTCTGACCCTGAAAATCCTTAGAAAGCTTTTTTGGGTCTTCCCCAGGGTTGTAGGGGTTTTAGGTTGACTGTTTAAATTGAGTTTGTAAAACAGGAGTTTTTTTATAAAGGTGATTTTAAAGGGGACAGCTGTTTTTTAATGCATTTAAAAAGTTGATTAGGGCGTTCAAAAATTTTGGTTGTAGGGCAGAACTTTTAATGATTGGTAGGGGATCAAATACTTTTTTCCCTTCAGAAAGGCAAATAAATTTTAAAAATTTTTTAATGTGATGTTTTGGATGTAATCTGGGTATTATTTCCCTTTTAATGTAAAAATTAGCCTGCCCTTAAAAATTTTAGACAAATTCATGTCTTTTTAGTGGGCAAGTTTTAAAAATTTAGCAAGGGATCAAATTTAAATTTTTTAATGTAAATACTAAGTCAAAAAATGCAAAGAAAAGTAAACTATATTTCAGTGACTGCAAAAAAAAAACAGTCACTTTGCCAACCCTTTTCTAGCCTTTTTTTTAGAAAAGTTCCTTAAAAAGGTTTCTCACTACAAGGGTTGTTTTTTATGTTAAAGATTTGCAAAAAAAAGTCCCCTTTTCTTTTTTATCCATTAAAAGTTGCTACCCGTTTTACATATCCCTCTTTTATTTGGGGTGTATCAGGTCCTCAGGTCAAAATTGAGCTACAGACCTGCTTTTATCTTTCCGGGTTTGGCTGCCAGTGAGGTCCCATAGTTTCGGAACCCGGTGTCTAACAAACCCTGTTAAATGCAGGGAAATAAAGCCAGAAAAAAAGCTCCTGAAATTTAAAAAAATGATTTCTGGAAAACGGAAAGGGGTTAAATGTTTTGTTTGGGGTGAGAAATGTCAAGTTGATGGTTTATGGGGGAAAAAATTAGAGTCTGTTCATTTATTTACATCCTTATAAGGCTCCCCCCGATATTTGGGGGGTTTAAATACCTTTATTTATAAAACCTTAAGGGTTAAGTCATATATTTTTACACTGTATGGTTTCAGGAGAATTTGGGGCCTTTTGAAATTCCTTTGGGGAAAAATTTAAAAGGGGGAACAAAGGGCACTTGAAATGTTAGTTATTCTGTGAAATTTCCCAAAACTGTTTTAGCAAAGGTTAGCAAAAAGCCAATGGGCCCAAACATGCTGTGATCCGTGACGATTTCCAAAGAAAGTTTTGAGACTGTAAATTGCTAATAATAAATTTAGATTTGAGGCACCAGACCCCGGGGTGGTGTTCTTTTTTCCATTTTTCTCAGCTGAGACCAGTATTTACAAGCAATTGGACAGAGACCACAAATTGGGGAAAATGTGGAAAAAAAGTTAAAAGCTTAAACCCAATTTTTTTTCCTTGACAAGCAACCCATTTAAAAAACTTTCAAAATGGGTTTTGGGTAGTCTAAAAAACTATTAAATTATTAAATGCTGGGTTTCCCAAATTTGCTCCCATTCCAGGGAGTTTGAGCAAATTCTTAGCTCCTGCTTTTTTTAATCAAATTCCCAGTTCTTTCCTTCCCTTTTTTCCCTAATAGTGGGTGGGGGTTGTGGCTTTACTTTCCCGCGTATCTTTTTGGGAAGGGGGAGTTTGCTTCACTCTCTGATCTTACATTTCTACTTTAGAAAAAAAAAATTTTAACCCCGAGTAATTTGGGCAAAGGGGGGAAAAAGTCACTTATCAGTTTCAATTTTGTCTTGGGGGATTTCAAGTTTTTCTCTCCAAATTCAAATTATCTCATGAGAAAAAACAGATATGCTAGCTTGAAAAGTACGCCAGAAATTTTGTTGGGGCAGTGTCATTGTTTATCACAACCACTTCATCAGTAATGACTCTTCAACATGATAAATTAGAAACAGGAGCTAGCAGAGCTTAAATGTCAGTCACAGCTTTAGACCAGTCAACAGACCGAACAGGATGTGGGAGCCTGAAGAGGCAGTGAACAATAAGAACAGCTAGATTGGAAATCCCCTTTAAGGCACCATTGTACCAAATATTTATAGATTTAAAGAGTTTTTTTTTTCATATGGCTCTTCGCAGCCAGCTTCAGGATCCCACTTTCTGCTCAGGCTGTGGGTGGTTCGACAGCAGTGATTGGCATATCAATTCTATTATTCCTAGTTAAGACTGTTAGAGAGATATAGGTAATGAAAGGGTTTAAACAGTAGGGCCAAAAGCTACAGAGCTCTAAAGGTATAACATTTGTCACTAGGAAACATAAACAAGCTCCTGTGCTGCTGATAAGACACTGCAGAGAGTGAGTTCACCACACCAACCATTCAGACTACTACTGCTAGAGCAGAGAGAAATGATTGGTAATGCAGGGAAGCTTGTGTACACAAGCAGCAGATAAGAACTGCTCAAGCTCTGAAAGAAAGCAAAATCAGAACAGCAATGTATATGGAAATAGGGTGACATGTATGAATCTCGCCACGTCAAGGCGCATGTTTTCGCCAGTTTTCTGGCGAAATTTGCGCCTGATTTATGTCGGCGCTGGGGCGCACTCATACATACCATGTAATGTCCGCCACGCCTTGCCAGTGTGTGAGGCGCAGTGTGGGACTTAGGCGCAGTGCGGGGCTGCGCCTAAGATTCGCCGCCCGAGGTAGTGCGCTCATACATACCATGAAAAGTCCGCCACGCCTCGCCAGTGTGTGAGGCACAGTGTGGGACTTGGGTGCAGTGCGGGGCTGCGCCTAAGATTCGCCGTCCGAGAAGGTGCGCTCATACATGCGGTGAAAAGTTCACCGCGCCTCGCCAGTGTGTGTGGGGCGCAGTGCGGGACTTAGGCGCAGAAGGGACTGCACCTAACATGTATACCAATTCGAGACAGGCTGAAAAACAGCGAGAAATCATTAAAGATGTCCGTGCGGAGTATGTATCAATTAATCGCCTTTATTAGGTGTAAAACATTCTCTGAAAAAGAGCTGAAACCTACTAAAAAAAATACATAAATAAAATCACTTTAAAAAAAATCAAGAACGCCGCTACATCAGGAATTAGGATATTGGAAATTGCCGGGAAATACAGTAATTCAAATTCTGTAACCTATTCTCATTGGTTGGCAGAAACCAGCCAATCAGAATAGGAGCGACAGTGAACCATTATAACCTATGGAGAAGTATGGACCAATCAAAGGCGGGACAGTTCAAAATACAGTAAAAATGCAGAAAAGAGCTGATTGGTTGAACTTGCGGGGGCTTGGCTATCCCGGTCAATCAGAATAGGAGCGACAGGGACCCTTTATAACCTATGGAGAAATATTGACCTATCAAAATCAAAGGCGTGACAGTTCAAAATACAGTAAAAATGCAGAAAAGAGCTGATTGGTTGAACTAGCGGGGGCTTGGCTATCCTGGCCAATCAGAATAGGAGCGACAGGGACCCATTATAACCTATGGAGAAATATTGACCAATCAAAATCAAAGGTGGGACAGTTCAAAATACAGTAAAAATGTAGAAAAGAGCTGATTGGTTGAACTAGCGGGGGCTTGGCTATCCCGGTCAATCAGAATAGGAGCGACAGTGAACCATTATAACCTTATGGAGGAAGTATGGGACCAATCAAAGGCGAGGACAGATTCAAAATACAGCTAAAATGCAGAAAAGAGCTGATTGGTTGAACTAGCGGGGGCTTAGCTATCCCGGCCAATCAGAATAGGAGCGACAGGGACCCATTATAACCTATGGAGAAATATTGACCAATCAAAATCAAAGGTGGGACAGTTCAAAATACAGTAAAAATGCAGAAAAGAGCTGATTGGTTGAACTAGCGGGGGCTTGGCTATCCCGGCCAATCAGAATAGGAGTGGACAGGGACCCATTATAACCTATGGAGAGATATTGACCAATCAAAATCAAAGGCAGGACAGTTCAAAAAAATACAGGTATTTAAAATGCTGCAGGAATCAAAGAAGCTGAATTGGGTGAAACTAGCGTGGGAAACTTGGCTTATTCCCGGCCAATCAGAGCGTGAGCTACTGGACCCATTGTAGTCAAAGGAGAGATGGGGCCAATGAAATCTCGGCGCTCAGCGCCGTGCGGCATGGAGTATAATTAAAAAAAGATATAGAGAATTGCCGGGAAATACAGTAATTCAAATTGTTTAAGCTCTTCTCATTGGTCGGCAAAAACCAACCAATCAGAATAGGAGTGACAGTGAACCATTATAACCTATGGAGAAGTATGGACCAATCAAAATCAAAGGCGGACAGTTCAAAATACAGTAAGAAAGGCAGAAAAGAGCTGATTGGTTGAGCCCAGACGGCAGATATGAATTCACCAATCATATGTAGTGCGTCTATTTGAATGGAGAAAGAAGTGCGCGATAGGAGGGCGCCCTAAAAGTTAGTACTGTCTATGGGAAATATTCTAGTACTGTGATTGGTTGAGGGAAGAGGGGCTCGTCCAGCTTAGCCAATCAGCGGCTGAGCTACCTTCTCATAGATTTCTATGGGGAAAAGAAATGCAGAGCGAGCTCTGTTTGTGATTGGCTAATTTAAAAGAGGCTCGGTTATTTGGACCAACGGGAGAGCAAGCGACGCTCTTATGGGTTTTCTAATGCAATCTATAGTAAAACTGTACATGGCCGAAATCAAATGACAAGACTCACGAAGTTGTGCCGATCTCTATATAAAATGAACAATAATATGGGGGTAACGAAAAAAAAATTATTCAATAAATTCATTTTTATTTCTTTATTTTCGTTAGCCAAGGATAGTATGGGTGCAACGAAAATAAAGAAATAAAAATGAATTTATTAAATTTATATATTTTTTTTCGTTACCTCCATATTATTGTTCATTTTATATAGAGATCGGCACAACTTCGGGAGTCTTATCATTTGATTTCGGCCATGTACAGTTTTATTACAGTTATTACAGTTATTACAGTTTTATGCTTATATATTTATGGCCACAATCTTCATCCAGCAGGAGGACTCACCATGTCACAGGGCACATGTCACCTGAGGCTTCCATAAACATCAGTTTTGTAGCAGCAATGCTTTATCACATAGTAAGTTGCTTGTAACTCAGTGAACTATAAGTGGTGAACTCCTTTACATAGACTTCTTAAAAGGTATGGCTTTAGTATCTATCATAGCATACGCCCACCTCAGAGTTTGACAAACAGTGTTAATAAACCTGTCAAGGCCCAGTTGTTAGTTACATGTTGACTTAGCTGTGCTTGTAGTGATGCTACAAATAAGACCAAACATCACCAAGTGCCAAAGTAGGATTCACACTTGTGAATAGTAAATGAGCTCTATGCTCCTACGCTATAATAAATCAGTGCTCCAATAACTGAACCTGGGTGCAATTTTTAATTTAAATAACAGCATAAAACCTAGTGTTCAAATGTCATGGCAACATTTACATTTCTAGAAAAACAAACCTGTGTCATTTTATTGATACAATGGACCAGGATCAGCTGGTGAAAAGTTTTGGAGGACATGTATGAAAACTGTTTAGGGGTAAGACTTTCTTTGTTGCAACCAATCACAGCTCCCCTTTCATTTTTTCAGAGCGCTATACAAAATGAAATGGGAGCTGTGATTGGTTGCTATGGGCAGCATAGAAAATCCTAGACCTGTAGAGTTTTTATACATGTGGCTCTTTATTTTTCATGCCATACCAAAATAATTAGGCTAATCATTGAACTATGATACTAAAATATAAGGATACATTGGCTGAAATATGTATTAGATGTGCTTTGAATTATGATTTATTACTTTGTATTTTACATTGACTTTGTATTCATGACATATTTAAAGGGGTTGTCTCACTACATTGATTCCTCTCACCTCAGTCCTTTTTTTTCTTGGTTTTATTTTGAATTCAGGGGCGTGTTTACTGGCTTCCACTAGGGTGCAGTAGAAACCAGGTCTGTAGCTATAGCAACCAGTGCTGGCAGCCTATCAGGAGAGATCAAACAGGTCTGTTGCTATAGCGACCTGAGGAGATATAGAGGGGATATCTAGGAATAGGTAGGACACTGTTAATGGACACATAATGACTTGTTTTTGCAAGATCTTTAACATAAAAAGAAATCCTTATAGTGAGACAACCCCTTTAATCGCCATTGATATATTGTGATTCATTATCCTACTGTGGCACATAAAGTTATGTTAACTTTTTCTTTGCTTTTCAATGGCTTTTGTTGTGACCTAAAAACAGGTAACAGGGTGCAGTAAGATACCACTTTCAATCTAATCTTTGCCATCTCTGTAATCATGTAATAATTCACAGTGAAAGATCAGATACTGTGTATTCTTTTTGTACAATACATGGGCTCAAAATCCTTCACAATGACACAATGTTTACATAAAGGAGATATATCTAAACTATTGCAAAGCCCTTTCTGAAATAAAATGAAATGTGCTAGTTTAATTAGCTGTTATAGGTAACTACAGTGTAACATATATGGCCATCCATTTCTGTGTCTTTTTAGTTATAGTTTAGCCCATATGCGGCTAAACTTGACAAATAACGCACCATTATATCAAGACACCTAGGGCCACATGTATGAAAACTGTCTAGGTCTAAAACTCACTTTGTTGCCCATAGCAACCAGAGCGCCCCTTTCATTTCATATAGTGCACTGGAAAAATGAAAGGTTTGCTATGATTGGTTGCTATGGACAACAAAGTGAATTTTAGACCTAGACAGTTTTCATACATCTGGCCCAGAATGTTTGCTCAACTTAATTTTTTGTTGTTGTAATCTAAGATCAGATAACACAAAACTCATATCGCCATCAGGTTAGCTCTGCTACATTAGTATTTGTCTACCATAGGACTTGGCTAATCAGGTGTGTCTTGTTATTGTGAGTGTAGTACCATGCAATGCTTAACAGTGTAATAAGTATATTCTGAAGCACAACATTTGTTCAGGCAAGAATAATATTATGCATATGCAATGACAGATGTGAAAGGGTTCATGGTAGCCTTTCCAAAAGAAGCCAAAGGGGAGGAGAGGGGAGGATCAGATTTTAGGGAGAACTGGATCCCCTCCTCCTCAGGACTTGAGGAACAAATGGGATATTCATCAGGAGCATGTCTATGCCAGAGAACCTCCCAGAGGGAAATGAGTAGAGACTCAGACTATAGGGCGATCCTCCTTATAAAGCCCCTACAGCTTTCCTGCTCATACACCTTCTTTTAGTGTGACTAGTGTGACAGACATGAGCACCGGACTGAGAGTGCTGGCTATCTCCCTGCTCCTGGCTGTCTATAGCTCTACCCAGCAGCATCAGCCCAATGAGAGGTAAGGAGACAATGCTATTAGGTGTTATTATTGCCTTTCTGTCACACATCACTACTGATACCCATTGCATTTTGTTGCCAGCCTGCTTTAACTTCTCTGTTGCTGTTCTGTTTTTATCTTTATATCTTTTTTATAAAATAGAATTGTTATATTGAATGCATTTTGGGTACAGCGCTAATGATTATGTTGGTGCTATACACATAAGTCACAGTGATAAGTATATATGCATGCTGCTTTTAATTTCTGTTAGGGGTCGTTTACACGGTTGCATTATCCGACCAGTATTTGCTCTGTTTTGGGGCCGTTTGCGGAGAAAAGCCCTCCCCCTTCACATTCACAAGGTGATGTTCTGCCCGAAAACCAGGCGGAAGAATGAACATGTTCAATGTTTTTCGGACCGCTGGCGGTGTAAAAAGCCGTGTGGCGGAAAATCCGTTCAGTGGGGACCGCTGCATGGCTTTTCCATAGATGTCCGTGATAAAGTTTGACAGCCGGCTTACAGATGGCTTTCAAAACAAAAAAACTGTAAAACCGGGGGGACAATCCCTTACAGTTACAAAATCAATACAGTATTGTGCCATAGTCCCACCTCTGCATTGAAACAAGCAGAAATCCAATATATTGATTCGGATTTCTGCTGAAGATTTTAACTTTGCAGAAGCAGTTGTTTCCTATGATTTAAATGTGGTTTAGCTCCGTGTCAGACTAATCCTCGTCACACCTTCCTGATGTGAAATCCAAAAAGGATGCGCTTCAAATAACGGATATGTCCATTCTTTTTTGTACACATCGCGTATTTAAAATCCGTTGTGTAAAAAATATATAGTATGGACTACAGTGCGGATTTTCAATCCAAATGTAAATTCAAATCCGTGTCAAATTCCATGTCAAAATCCACCATGTGAACATAGCCTATTACTTTGGCATTGTAGTAAGTGGTATGTAATTTTGGTATTTGCCATCACCTTGTATGAGTGTGCTAGATGTAACAACCCTGAGTTACAACTTGTTATGATATAATAATGTGCTACCATGGGAAAATGTACTGCATTAGCTTAAGCAATCTATTTATCGATCTAGTTATCAATTGATAAATCAATGTATCTATCATTTAAACACATACAGATATGTATATATTCCTTGATACACATAGCCATTTACTTTCCTTATTTATTCATGTACACATATCTCCTGTCTGTTTATATATCCGTCTATCCATTTATCTACCATCTATTTATTTGAACACATATTTATTTGTTCATTGATATAAATATCTACTTCTCTTTTTATTCATTCACCCACATCTCCTATCTATCTATCTATCTATCTATCTATCTATCTATCTATCTATCTATCTATCTATCTATCTATCTATCTATCTAGCTGTCTGTCTGTCTGTCTGTCTGTCTAATAATGTAATATGCACCCATTTTCTTTATGTTATGCTGTGGTGTATCGGTTTGTGAAATGTTTGCTCTTCTCCCACATTTCTCCAGTTCAATACAGCATGTGTACATCCTATTGCATCTTCAAACACTGAGTATTCTCTGCTACTTTCCTTGATCTTTACATTCATTCTGCCACGAGTGAGCATCATGCTCCTCAAATGTCTGTCTGCCTGCTGCAAGGTACTTGCAAGACTACACTGATGACTACTCCAATTTGTAATACAGTGGTATGCCATGACACTGTAACTACTGTCATTGGTCAGTATGCTTCACTCCCTTACCTCTTGCTGTGAGAAGAACCTAGGATTACATAACATTCTCTGACCACAGTATTCAGTTCCTTGATTTGATTACAAATTGGTTATTTGGATGATTTCAGCCGGTGGCTTATGGACACTATTACGCTGCCTGCTGGTATATATGATTTGGTAGCTAATGTGTGAAAGCTTTTAACCACTTTATTGTATTTTCTCTCAGAGCCTTTACTTTTAGTGCAGTTTATCCTGGTCTTCCTGAATATCGGGCTCCTTTTGAAGTTAAAAAGGGTGAAGAGTTGCATTTGATCTAACTTGAGGCTTATTAGAAGGGAGACTGTAATGTTCTGCTTGCTTTCAGTATACGTTCTTTCTTGTATACATAGAAATTGGCTGGCAGCCTCCTTAGCCCGTGTTCACACGGCTTATTAAAGCCGTAATTGCAAGCCGGATTGCGCTCGCAATTCCGGCTTGAATAAGGGGCGGGTGCGCTGGCCGCCGGCCCCATAGACTTTCATTATCCACTGCGCGTATTCCGCGAGGATAATGTGAATGTCACTTTCTCGCCGCCCGGCGGATTCGCCGAGCGGATAGGAACGACGGAATCCACTGTTCTCTATGAGAGCAGTGGATTACCGTAATTACTGCGACGGATTGGCGCCGTACTGCAGCGCAAATCCGGCGCGCAGTACGGCGCCAATCCGCGGCCAAATAAGCCGTGTGAACGGCCCCTTAGGGTACTGACACAAGGCAGCATCCTATGTTTAAGAATTTTATCGACTTTTGAATGGTTTTGGGAGACGGTTTAGTCTGCGTTTTGCGGATTCAACCATCCCCCTTAACCATTGAATAGCACAGCTTCAGCCCGAAAACCAGGCGGAAGATTGTGCATGCTGGGAGTTTTTCGGAACGCTGGCAGTGTGAAAATCCCTCCAGTAGAAGAACCGTGCAGTGTAGACTATGGGCAGTTTTTCTATGAAGGTCTATGGGGATGGTTAACAGTCGGTTTTCAGATGGTTTCCAAATAAGCGTACCATTATTGTGTTTTCTTGGTGCAGTACTGTACTTCACATTTCTTCTACATTATATTCTATTATTATATTACAGCTCATGACAGCACTGTACATCCTATTATGGTTAGTATTGTTTGTCTATAAGGGTTGCCAATTTTGGCATAAAAAAAACCTGACCAGGTTAATACAAAAAATAAAGGGGTGGGGTTTAGGGGCTTAACACATAGGGCCTCATGTATGAAAACTTATCTAGGTCTAAAATTCACTTAATTGCCCATAGCAACCAATCAGAGCGCCCCTTTCATTTTCCCTGAACACTATATGAAATGAAAGGGGCGCTCTGATTGGTTGCTATGGGAAACGAAGTGAATTTTAGACCTAGACAGTTTTCATACATGTGGCCCATAATTTTTTACAATAGTTACATAAGAAAGATACAGAGTCTACATTATACATGCTATCAAATACTGCTAATTGATGTAGAGCAAGTAGTCCATATGAGTACCATATGTAGTCTGCACCTTCTCCATAAAAAATATCCATGTTTATTGAATCATATTAAAACGCCATATAAACATACATGTTTCAGGACAACATAGCCCTTGATCACAGTTATATGAGTCTTTCTTTACACCCCAAAACGATTATAGACCCCAGACTCAAACCTCAAACTGTATTCAGGTTAACATTTCAGAACAACTCAAGACCTCAAAATAAGTATAGTCTCCAAATAGATACTTACCCCTGAATAATTACAGTCTACATACCCTAAAATAGATATAGACCCCTGGTCCTATAATAAAAGAGTTCCAAAAATAAATTCAGAACCAAGACACTTAAATAAATTTAGACTTTTTACCAGCCCGATAATAGAAGTACAGACCTAAGTAAATAAAAATTTTGTTAAACCCGGTGGGACACGATGTAAAATAGACCCCAGAAAAAAAAAAAAATTCAAGACCAAACCCCGAAATTAATACAACACAGACCAGACCCCCGAATTAATACAACACAAACTAGACTCCAGGACAAATACAACCCCAAAATAAAAACCCCCAGGGGGGAAACCGGTGAGTACTTTCCAGATAAGCCCCCAAATAATACTTTACAGACTAGACATCAAAAATGCATACTCCAGAAATACTGCAGACCAGACCCCAAGAGCAACTACAATATCCCGACTCCAAAACTAATGACCCCAGACCACCTAAGCTGAAACAGAATCTTTTAACCCCCGTAAACCTACAGACCCCAAATGCATCACACACAGGGTTTACACAGTCACACAACCCTTGCATTGTCACACAGTATTCTTCATCTACTGAAGCATTGATGTCCTGCCCTTTGGACAGAGGACGAGAACAGGTCTGTCTGGTCATGTGACCTTATCAGTGAAGATCCTTTTAAAATTTGGGATAATCTGTATTATTTCCCTCACTCTATTCACATCCAAAAATGTGTACATGTAATATACTGGCAGTTATTATTGCTGGTGAAATATTTTAATAACAGTGGCATTGTCATGTGATAACTGGCTGGGCCATGGTTTTACTGAATAAGTGGCCCTAATGGGGGCGTAATAGAAAACCCCAGGGCCCCCAAAATCAAATTTTTAAATGGGCTCCCCCTCCTCCGCCCAGGGAACTTTTTCCCAGGACTGCTGTTGGTAATACAAGGGGTAAATTCTTAAATACTTTCACCATTTACTGCTACCAAACAAATCCACTATACCAAGACAAAATTAAAAATTTAAGTATTACTTTGAAAACTGATTATTCCCGCCAGAACAAGGACCACAAAATTCCCCACCACAAAGTGCCCTGTTTTAATCCCTTTTACTTATTAATGATCAGATACACTCCCGGCCACTTTATTGGGTACCCTGCTAGAAGGGTTGACCCCCTTTTCCCTTCGAATGCCCCCATTCTTCGTGCAAGTTTCCACAGGTGTTGAAGATGCCAATTGGTCCCAAAGGGGCCCAAAGAGTGCAAGAAAATTTTCCCCAAAACCTGACACCACCCCCCCAGCCTGAACCGGTTTTCAAGGCGGAGGGACCCTTGTTTCTGTTGTTGACCCCAATTTTCTGCCTAAAACCAAATGTGCGCAAAATCGGACTCATCGACCAGGCCGTTTTTCCAATTTCTAGTCCCAATTTCGATGAGCTTGGGAAATTGGAGCCTCAGTTTCTGTTTTTTAGTAAAAGAGTGGCCCCCGGTGTGGTCTTCTGCTGCTGTACCCCATCGCCTCAAAGTTGGGGCCCTTTACTGGGGCGTTCAGAGTGCTCTTCTGCCCCTTGGTTGAAGGGGGGTTATTTGAGTCACTGTTGCCTTTCTATCAGCTCGAACCGTTGCCCATTCTCCTTTGCCCTTGGCAAAAACAAGGCATTTCCGCCCACAGGAGCGCTCACTGGGTTTTTTTTTTTTGGGCCATTTTTTAACTTTTGAAAATGTGGTGGTACCAGGGTCACAGGATCTCAGACGTTTTAACCACCCTAAGGACCATTATTTTTAAAACTGTGTACCAGGTTTTTGCGACTGTATATTAAACCCCCATTAAGGATTATAGTGTTAGCAACCCGTGTACCGGTCTGCAGGTATGTGATTACGGAGTTACTCTTTTGACTCACAGGTGACGTTCTCTGAAAGGTTGTTACTTTTCCTTTTGTTCTGCATCCCGGGGCAGTCCGCCATATGGGATCCCGACCCTTGTCCCCGGAGATTTAAACAAATATCTTAGATCCCGAATTTTCCACACCTGCCCCCTGGGTATTGGGGTCCTTTAGGCAGGGCAGGGTTTAGGTAGATAGGGGGTTTTATACAGGGAGACAGGGGTTAGGTGGGCTATAGGGGCCCTATAGGTAGGTAAGCAAGGTTTTTTTTTTCTATAGGGCCCCATTAAGTAGTAGGAGGTTGGGGGCTAGTAGGGAACTTTAGGGGGGCTTGGAGCTATTAGGCGGTTAAGGGGGTAAGTGGCAAACTTTAGGGGGCTATATGAGTTTTAGGCAGGTTAGGGGGGGCTTTTATAGGGAGGCTTAGGGGGGGGGTTTTATGGCAGCTTTGGGGGGAGTTTTATAGGCAAACTTTGGGGGGTTTTAGCAGGTTTTGGGGTTATATAGGAGGTTAGGTAGGGGGGCTTTATATAGGCAGGCTTTGGCTTAGGGGGGTTTATATAGGAGGATTAGGCTTGGGGGGTTTATATAGGCGGCTTTGGGTTGGGGGGTTTATATAGGAGGTTAGGGGTTAGGGGGGTTTATATAGGCGGCTTAGGTTGGGGGGTTTTTATAGGCAGGGTTAGGTTGGGGGTTTTTTAGGCAGGTTAGGTTGGGGGGTTTTTATAGGGGGGCTTGGTTAGGGGGGGGTTATATAGGGAGGGTTAGGCGGGGTTTATATAGGCAGGGTTTGGCTTGGGGGGGGATTTGGGAGGCTTGGGGTTTGGGGGGTTATATAGGCGGCTTAGTTGGGGGGGGTTTATATAGGCAGGCTTAGGGTTAGGGGGGGTTTATTAGGGAGGTTTTTTGGGGGGTTATATGGAGGGTTAGGGGGGTTTATAGGAAGGCTTGGGGGGGTTTATGTAGGGGAGGCTTTGGTTTGGGGGGGGTTTATAGGAGGGTTAGGTTGGGGGGGTTTTTATAGGCAGGTTAGGGGGTTTTATGGGAGGTTGGGGGTTTATATAGCGGCAGGTTGGGAGAGTTTTATAGCGGTTAGGGGGTTTTTTAGGCAGGTTAGTTGGGGGGGTTTTATAGGAGGTTAGGCTTGGGGGGGTTTATATAGGCAGGGTTTGGCTTAGGGGGGTTTATTAGGAGGCTTAGGGGGGGGTTTATATAGGAGGCTTTGGGGGTTTTTTATGGCAGGCTTAGGGGGGGGTTTTTTAAAAGGCGGTTAGGGGTTGGGGGGGGTTTTATAGGCGGGTTAGGTTTGGGGGGTTTAAAAAGGCCGGGTTGGGGGGGTTTATTAGGAGGCTTAGGCTTGGGGGGGGGTTATATAGGCAGGCTTAGGCTTAGGGGGTTTATATAGGGAGGCTTAGGGGGGGTTTATATAGCCAGGCTTGGTTTAGGGGAGTTATTAGGGAGGGTAGGGGGGGTTTTTTATAGGCAGTCTTGGGGGGGTTTATAGGCAGGCTTAGGGGGGGTTTATTAGGAGGCTTAGGCTTGGGGGGTTTATATAGGAGGTTGGTTTTTTGGGGGGTTATTAGGAGTTTAGGCTTGGGGGTTTAAAGGCGGTTAGGGGGGGTTTATTAGGGAGGCTTAGGGGGGTTTAAGGAGGCTTAGGGGGGAGTTTTTATGGCGGCTTTGGGGGTTTATATAGGGAGGCTTAGGCTTAGGGGGCTTTTTAGGGCAGGGTTGGGGGGTTTATATATGCAGGCTTTGGGTTAGGGGGGGTTTTTTGGCAGGGTTAGGGGGGTTATATAGGAGGCTTAGGCTTAGGGGGGTTTATAAGGGGGTTGGGGGGGTTTTTATTGGGCAGGTTTTTAGTTGGGGGGGTTTTATTTGGTAGGTTAAAGGGGGGGGTTTTATAGGCAGGCTTGGGGGGGTTTTTTGGGGCAGGTTAGGCTTGGGTGGGTTTTATAGAGGCAGGCGGGGGCAGAAAATAAAAAATGTTTACTACTCTTCCCATGCTCCCCCGATCCCCGACTCCACCTCTTGCTCAGCGGGGCGGGCGGTGTTGACGTCACAGCGTCCCCCACGTGTCACAGGGGGGGAGGGGAAGTGCAGAGGGAGTGAGGGGCCCCGTTCTTTACCTCCGGGTAGCGCTACCCCTTTAAAGTTCGGGCCGATAGCAGCTGCCGGGGGGGGGGCCCCCTAATGACGAGGCCCCCTTGCGTTTTTACGTTGCTACCGGTAGTTACGCCCCGGGGCCCCCCAAAAATAAAACTCTAAAAGTATGTTGAAATGTAGAATACTGAAGAAATTTTAAAAAAAAACTGGTACTCCGTCTTCATTCCCCATTGCTTCCCGCTCTTTCAGCTCGCCCAAAGGGATTTTCCACAAAATTATCTAATTAAATTTCCCAATGGCAGTTGTGGAAAAGGCTTGAAGAACATATTATGCACTTATGACTTATTCTCCAAAACCTTTCCTAGGAATAAAATAAAATGTGAAGGAAATGCTAAAGATTTTATGAAAGGAACTAAACATAGCATTTGGATCCCTTTTTTTTTAAAAAACCCTTTTAAGGCAAGAAAAAACAAATTCCCCAAAAGTAGTACTAGTGTTGTCTATGGGCTATGTCTAGTATTACAGATCAGCCCTATTCAATACTATAGGTGAGCACATACCAGACATAGCCCACAGACAAAAGGGCACTGTTTCTGAAAAATAATTTTTTTATGTAAACCTAGACAGTCTATTTGAATTAGTATTGCATTTTTAGTAAATTTCACCATCAAGCATCAATCAATATTACAAATAATGAAGAAAATATTTTGAAATATATGTTCTTACAGAAAAATGCCTCCTTTTCATCTTACAGGCCACTTGCTCCACCTGTCTCCTGCACTAATGACTCACTCTCAGTTCTCACTTATAGGGGTTTTCTCACTGCAATGTTGTTAACATGTAGGGAAAGGTAAATGAAAACTATAACCAAATATATTGCTCTTTTGATTTTGAGTCAGGAAATAAAGAAGATTTTATCTCCTCTTAGGCTATGTTCACACGGGTTAAATTGGGGCACATTTCGGCGCGTATTTTGCGGCGTACTACGCTCAAATACAAGTGAAATGCACCTCAGTCATTACGGTAATCCACAGTTCTTATAGAGAATATGGATTACGCCTCTCTCCCGGCGTACATTTCAACGCGCGGGGAGATAAGTGACATGTCATTTATTCACGGCGCCTACACGCTGCGAATAATGACGGTCTATGGGGCCGGCGGGCCGCCGCCCCCCCTCTCCCACATCGTGGGAGTGCGCGATGTGCACACCGGCGTAATTGCAGGGCGTACTGTACGGCCTGCAATTAGCCGTGTGAACTTATCCTTAGAGTACACAAGTTTCTCTGATTACTGACCACCTCACCCCACATCCCCTTGCTCTCTCTTATCTTTCATTGCACCATGCTGCTGTCAGTCAGTCAGTTCATCTATGCTAAGCAACTGGCAACAGACTTTGTTTACTTTAATAAATGAAAAACTTTTATCTTTTAGAGCTCTGTAGCCATGTCTTTTATGCTTTATAAATCTACTGAAGTGATGTCACTGTAACAGGAATAGCTAGGAATAGGAAAGCTGATATGCCAATCACTGCTATAGTCCCACCCACAGCATGACCAGGAAATCTAAAGGTGGCTGTGAAATTGAAAGTCACCTGAAAGATGAAATGGAGTGCCTAAACCATTTTTTCCTTGGGGGGGCCCAAAATTAATTAAAAATAA
Organism: Phyllomedusa bahiana; assembly: GCA_025379985.1. NCBI lineage: Eukaryota > Metazoa > Chordata > Amphibia > Anura > Hylidae > Phyllomedusa > Phyllomedusa bahiana. The sequence continues at coordinate 35,587 of JAODAL010014359.1, read as the reverse complement.
AAAAGGGTTTTGCACTGAGAAAGAACAATCCAAAATGCCTTGTGTTGAAAGTCTTTCGATTTTTTTAAAAAAAGGCAGCTTTTTTAAATTTTCCCAATTAAAGATAAGAAGCATCACTTTTTCCTGGCTGTGGGGTCTTTGGACACCCTTTTTTTACGAACCCCCTAAGTAGGAATGTTTGAACACAGGGTGTAATTCGAAGGGGTGCCATTTGGTTTAAAACCGACGTTTAAAAAATACTCAGGTGGCCTTTTTTGTTAACATTTTGTGAAAGAGATATACAGACAGTTTTACATGCTGTTTACATGGCATGAGAGGTATATCTAACTGATACTTTAAAATTGAGACAAAAAGGTTACACATTTTTAAAACCTTTGTTCCCATCCAAAAACAAGTATATGCACACTTAAAATTTTGTTATTCTGCAAAATACAGTGCAGCTTCAAGCCGCACTGCACCTGCCTTCCTTTGTTCTGCTGAATGGTTTCTGATCTTCACAGAAAATGTAACATTAAACTAATACAAAACACAGTTGGGATTATATCACTGTAAAAGTGTTGCATAAGGCTAAGTCCACACTGCATATGTCAAACTGCCATCCAAAATCCGATGGCATTTTGACATTGATGGACCACGGCAGGACTGCGTTTTTTGCTGCAGATTTGCGCAAAAACCACGGTCGGTTTTCGGATTTGCCATAAACCCTGTAAATCTAAGCAGAATCCAGAGAAATATAAAAATATTATATGATATTATCGACAAAGTTGAAATCGGCACAGTTTTTATGTTGATCGAAATTTTTAGATCATGCGATAATTTAGGTTAAAATCTGTGCATCCGCTTTTAAGATGTGCCATTTTCGGCGTTCCTGTCTTTTGGGGCCAGAAATCAGTTTACAAAAATAGAGCAGGGTGAATGTGTGTGCGACGTCATGATGGGTGTGTATGGTTGCTTTTTGGCGAAAAATCCATGCCCTCATTTTACATGAAGCGTTTCTGTTCAGCCTCATTTGTCTTTCGGTCCCAGAGCAAAAGGAAAGTGCGTCTGTTTGTGTCCAAAAAGCTCAGAAAAAATTATTTTTTTCTTCACAGAGAAACCTCTACTATTGCTGTGACCCTTAAAATTTAGTTAGTTAGAGTTTGGAAAGATTTTATTAGTTGGTTTAGGAATTTTAAAGGAGCTCTACCGCTGTAAAGTCACGGGGGGGGGGGGGGGGGGAGTGGAGCGGAGGGGGGGCCCCGTGGGCGAACACAGACAAGTCTATAAAAAATATGGATAAAGTTCCCAAAGATTTAGTGTAGACTTGCATGAATGTTTTATTTTTAAACAGTTTTAATTGAAATTTTTTGGTATTGGGCAGCCTGAAACTTATAGGATAACTCTTTTTTAGAAAATGAGGTCTCTTTGTTAGGTGCAAACCCCACTTTTATTTTAAGTTTTAAATTTCAGTAGGTGTTCATTTTAATTTTCCCCTTTCCCCCCTTTGTTGAATATCCACCTTGCATTAAATTTAAATCAGAATTTTTTAGTCACCACAGGTAAATTAAAAGGTGCCAAAAAATATCTTGTATTTTACGAATACATAAAGATACGTTTTTTTTGACTCTGGTGCCTACAGCTTTGTTCAGGGGCAGCTTGCACTTAAAATTTAAATCCAGAAAAATTTTATAGTCACCCGGTGAATTGAAAGGTCCCAAAAAAGTATTTGTTTATAAAATACTAACAGATAGTTTTTTTTGACTTTGGCGACTAAAGCTTTGTTTATTGGGCCCCTTGCACTTAAATTTGAATCCGAAATTTTATAGTCCCCACAGGTGAATTGAAAGGTGCCAAAAATATTTGTATTTAGAATCATAACGATCGTGTTTTTTTACTTTGGCGCACTACCTTTTTTCTTGAGGCGTTGCATTTAAAAATCTGATCAGAATTTTTTAGTACCAAAGGTGAAGAAAGGTCCCAAAAAAAATATCTTGTATTATACAAATAAAAAACGTTTGTTTTTTTTGATTTTTGGCGCATCAGCTTTGTTCATTGAGGCGCTTGCACTTAAATCTGAACCCGCAATTTTATAGTCACAAGGGTAAATTGAAAGGTGCCAAAAATATCTTGTATTATACGATTACATAACAGATACGGTTTTTTGACTTTGGCGCCTCGCTTTTTCATGAGGCAGCTTGCACAAAAATCTGAACGCAATTTTATAGTCACCACAGGTGAATTGAAAGGTCCCAAAAATATCTTTTTTTACAATACAAAACAGTAGTTTTTTTTTGTTTGGCGACTACGCTTTGTTCTTGAGGCGCTTGCATTAAATTTAAAACAGCAATTTTATGTCCCACAGGTGAATTGTAGGTCCCAAAAATACCTTGTTTTTCCCAAAATACATTTCAGATAGTGTTTTTTACTTTGGCGCAGGCCGCTTTGTTGATGATCTACTTTTATTTAAAATTTGAATCTAGAAATTTTGTGTCCACAGGTGAATTGATGGGTGCAAAAAATACCTTGTATTATCCGAATACTTTTTCAGATACGTTTTTTTTCACTTTGGCGGGCCGCTTTGTTGATGATTACTTTGCATTTTTAAATTTGAATCCGAAATTTTGTAGTCCCCACAGGTAAATTTTGATGGGTGCCAAAAAAATACCTTTTTTATCCGAATACATTTCAGTTACGATTTTTTTTTTCCTTTGGCGCGGCAGTTTTGTTGATAGATTATTTGCAGTTAAATTTAAATCAAAAATTTTTTGTCCCCACAGGTAAATTGATAGGTCCCAAAAATATTGTATTTCCGAATTACATTTCAGATACGTTTTTTTTATTTTGGGGCGCTGGCCAGCTTTTTTATAGATTCTTTGCATTTTACTTTGATTCGAAATTTTTGTTTTGTTTTGAGGGATTTGAAATGCTGTGATTTGCCGTTTTTAATAAGAGTTTGAAAAAATTTCCATCCTTCTCAAATTTTTATATTTCTGAACATGGGGGAAAATTCAGGTGGAAAAGGAGCAAAAGAGGGGGGGGTTTTGGGGACTGGAGGTAGAGGTACGAGAGAAGGGCCCCTTCCAGTGCGGGCAAAAACCTCCCGGGATCGTCTTTGCGGACCGTCGGCCTGTCTCACGGTCGGGCCCCTGTGAATCCAGTAACGAAGGGGTCGCCTTTTGTCTTCAGGGTTAATGCAACCGCATCCAGCGTCTTCCCTCCTCGTCCCCCCAGTCAGGGCCCACAAATTGGGCGGCAGCATCACCAGCATCCGTCCAAATAAAGCAGTCAAATGTAAAAACTCGTGAACCCCCCCCTGGATAATCCTTTTCTGAAAACCTCTTTGTGACAAAAAAGCGGTTAGGGTCGAAAGGCATGTTTAAAAGTTTAAAAGGCCAAAGAGGATGATTTTTTTCTGCTCTGCGCCCAGTTATAATGCCCTCAGGGAGGAGAAGGAAGCCGGTCAAAAAGGCAAAAATCCGGGTGGTCGGCAAGCCTTGCAGTCCCCCTTGCTTGTAGCCCACAGCTCCCGGGTGCAGAAAGTGAGGACGACCAAGCACCTGTGTTGATGTGTGATGTGACATTGCGGATCCAGTGGTCTTTTCAGCAGAATTTGCTTGGGAGGCTTCATCCTGGACGAGGAGGAAGACGTGGGGGTTTCAGTACGGGTTCCGCCACAAAAAGGGAAGAGGGGGGTCGCGAAGTCGTGTATGATTCCGCCAGCCACGGGCGCGCAAACCCCCCTCGTTATCGCCGTAAAAAAGGTCCGGGGGCCCCTCAAGCTGGGCCTTTTTGAGCAAACCCCCTGATTCCCCAGCGATGTAATGCCGCCTTTTCGTAAAGATAAGTAGGGCAAGTTCTTAGGTTTTTAAAACCAAAACATGTTTTTAGTCAATGAGCGAATGCTTTAGTTGAAAAGGAGGGGGAAAACCTTTGGCCAAAAAAAAGGCCGCCGAACCGGGCCTCCCAAACCCCGTCCACCCTCGTCTCCGCCTCCTCCCCTCCGCCACCACCAAGCGTTCCTCGCTGCCCATGTCTCTCAGAGTCATGATCAGGGGTTGCCTCCGCTTCAGCCTCCACCCTCGCCCAAGTACCACCAGCACCACCCGGGGGGGCCCATCCCCCCTTCTCCTTCCGCCAGTTTTTCGACCTGATGCCATACAGGGCCAGTCTAGCAGCCCCGTATTCTGTCTTCCGGTTTGGGGGGCAGAAGAAACACTTTAAACCCAAACCATCCCAAGCCAAAAGCCGAAATTGGCATTGCCGGCTTTTGGCCTTGGAAATGTTGCCTTTCCGTTGGTGGACAAAGATGGGTTTTGCCCGTCATGGGCCCTTGCCTGCCCCAAAACGATGCGGCGGATTTCTTTGCCAGAAAAGCCGTCCGCCCGGGGAGCCACGTGTCATCTAACATTTCAAGGCGTTGTTGATTGTGGGCCCGGAAAAGTCCATCTGAACCGACAAAGGCTAGTAAGCCCCAAGGCCCCTTTTCTGGACAGCTCATGGGGGGGCTGGGTGGAGTCTCTGGGGGTGCGGTGGCTTCAGGTCGGGCCCGCTCTTCAAAACCGCAGGGTGGTGCGGGGTTTTTTCCCCCAAGGTCCTTGGGGGCATCCTGCCCCGGAAACCAGGCCTGTGTTGAAAAATTTAAACGTTTGGAGCCATCCCAAAAAAGGTCAGGGGGGCTGTGGACGGCTCTCCGCAAGAGACCGAGGCGGTAGGTGCCAAGAACCTTTTTGCCAGGCAAAGGGGTGTGCGATTAAGGGGAAAAACTGCTGGGGGCCCCTTAAAATCGGTTGACTGGAGCACATCCCTTTCCTGGCACATTTTCTAACCTTGTGTCCCGAAATTTCTAAAGAGCTACCCGGGTCTGGGCTGCCTGTGAGGAAGGCTCGAAGTCTAAGTTGCACTTCCTGTTCGAAAACCCCGCTTGTCCCCCCTGGCTGCGTTGCGGTCAGTCGGCCCCCCCGTCAACGTCTCTTTTTTGACGGGCAAAAGCTGGAATTCCACCCTCCCCTGCCCCGCGTTTTGGGAGCAGCGCAATGCCTTAGAGTCGAAGTGAACAGGGCCCGAAAGCAGCGGTGCGGACCTGGGGTGTTGGCCCCGAGAGTGGAGGGAGGTGAAAGAGTCTGCACCCTCCTTGCCCCGTTTTGAAGAACCACCCAAAAAAAGGGCGTGCAGACAATGCCCTTTTCAAAATGAGCATTGTGGGATTTAGTTCTGGAACGATCGTTGGACATCTGAAAAAACAGGTCCGCCGGCGGAGGAGGGAGGACACAGATGCGGCACGGAGCCCTTTTTCTCCCCAAATTTCCCAAGGCCCCACAGTTTCCCCAATTTCATCGGTCTTCTTAGGGAGTGGTTCGGATCCAGAGCTAGTGCAAGGTGGCGCATAGCTTTGGGGTGCTCATCTCAGGTAAGTCAGGGTGTGTTGAAGCTGTGCCGGAGGGGAGCGGGGAGGGGAGGAGGTATTTCCCAGACACCGAGTTACCGACGTCCCTGCCTTGGGAGAGATTGGGACGAATTTTGGGGGGAGGGGAAAATGAGGAGTCAGTTTGTGTGCCCTGACCCGAAGATTGGGAAATCAAAGGGTCCATCTTCACATGAGTGCTTGGGGTGCTCCATTTCCCCCAATGATCCCCCATTAAGGCCCTCAAAAAGAACAAACGTTTCTGGTGGCCACCCTCCTGGTCCCCCGGGACAAAACAAAACTCAGCACTCCTTTCCACCACCCAATAGGGTAAAATGCAGGAAAAGGGACCTTGTGATTGATCAACTGGGACATCTGTTGCATTGCTTACGTTCCCAAATGTCACGGGGAACAACACAGCGAGGGGGACAGCGTAGGTGCCAATAGCCGTTTACGGCGCAGCAGGCAAGGTGCCAGAAGCCCAATGGGGGCCTCTGGGATCTTTATTTACCACCTCACCAACGCATGCAATGAGGGGACACTCCAACAACAGAGACCAGCTTAATTTGGTGCACGACTATCGGTCTAAACACCCATGTTTTTTTTGGGTGTGTCCGGCCCCAATAGTTTGGGGATCCAAAATGGACGAAAGGCCTGAGCTGCTCGCCCGCCTAGAGGTGTTGTCCTGCCCCGCAGCCAGGCATATCTGAGCGGACCTTCAGCCGCTGGGGAGTCATTACAGACAAGCATCCGGCTTTCCCAGTAATGTGGATCGTTTGTTTCATCAAGATGAATCAAGCATGGACTCTGATGTGTTGTTGCCCCAATTGCCGAGGTCACCGATTAGTTGCCGGTCTACTTCACTTCTCTTCAAACAGAAATGGTCCTTTTAAAAAAATTTTTTTTAAAAAAGATCATTTTTTTACTGCAAAAATTTTTTTCTTTTTCCCAACGTTCTTTTGTGGTTTTGCTGTGAGGAGAATGTTAAAAGACAGCAAGGTTTATGACAACACCGTTTCCATTTACCACTTCATCTTTGAAGTTTCGCATTGTAATGGTTTTTGAGGGCTGTTGCGTGAGACAGCTATAATTAGGTCCTTTGGGGAAAAGAATTTTGGGTTTTAATGCCATTTCTCCCTCACAAAATTTTTATTGTGGCGAGAAGTCATTTTATAATTTTTCGGGTCATGTAGCTGTGAGATACAGCAAAATCATGGTCCTTTGGAACAGAAAAGTGGCTTTAAATGGCATTTCTCCCTCACAATTTTAAAAGTGGTGAGAAGTCATTTTTATAATTGTTTGGGTCATGCTGCTTTGAAATGCAGCATTTTTACGGTCCTATTATAAAAAAAATGGGGTTTTTAACGCATTTGTTTTCACAATTGTCCAAAGTGGTCAAGGGTATGTTTGAATTTTTGGGGGCATTTTGCTTTGAAATGCAGCTATACCACAGGTCCTATTATAAACTACTAAAAAACTTGCATGTACAAAATAGCTGGTAAAAAAAATTCCTCTGAATTGTACAAGGGAGGTACAGGAAAATTTGGGACCAGATGTAGGTTATTCAGAGGACATGGAGTATGGAGCACGGACAGAGAACAAAGAACAGAGACAATTTCCTCCAGCACGTTGAGTAAAATAAGAAAAAGAATGGCAAGAAAAAAGGGCACCTGGGTGGAACAGGAGCGTTAACCACCAGTTTGTCCAAGTGAAGCTCAATTGGTCCGCACTCATACGGGGGGCAAGCGGCTACCCAGGACAGGGACAGTTTTATGTCCAGTGAAACTAAAATGGTGGTTGAAAGACTCCTATTTCCCGGGACTTTTTTAAACTGTGGGTCACACAGGTTTAATGGTCATTCTGCGGTACAGGACAGATAGTTAATGTCCAGTTCAATAAAATGGTGGTTCAAAGACTCCTTTTTCCCCGGCACTTTTTAATTTGGGGGTCAGCAGGTTTAATGGTATACTGCGGTCCAGGACAGGTATTAGTCAATTTTCCAGTTCAAATAAAATGGTGGTTGAAAGACTCCTTTTCCAGGCACTTTTTAATCTGTGGGTCAGGGCAGGTTTAATGGTCATTCTGCGGTCCAGGACAGGTATAGTCAATGTCCAGTTCAACTAAAATGGTGGTTGAAAGACTCCCTTTTCCGGCACTTTTTAATCTGTGGGTCAGACAGGTTTAATGGTCATTCTGTGGTACAGGACAGATACAGTCAATGTCCAGTTCAACTAAAATGGTGGTTGAAAGACTCCTTTTTTTCCGGCACTGTTTAATCTGGGGTCATTTCAAAGGTTTTGGGGCGCATGCTGTGGCCAGGACAGGTATAGTCAATGTCCATTGAAACTAAAATGGTGGTTGAAAGACTCCTTTTTCCGGCACTTTTTAATCTGGGGGTCATGCAGGTTTGGGGCTCATGCTGTGGCGCAGGACAGGTATAGTCAATGTCCAGCGAAACTAAAATGGTGGTTGAAAGACTTCTTTTTCCGGCACTTTTTAATCTGCGGTCATGCAGGTTTGGGGCTCATGCTGTGGCCCAGGACAGGTATTTGTCAATGTCCAGTGAAGCTAAAATGGTGGTTGAAAGACTCCTTTTTCGGCACTTTTAAATCTGGGGGTCATGCAGGTTTGGGGCTATGCTGTGGCCCGGACAGGTATAGTCAAGTCCAGTGAAACTTAAAATGGTGGTTGAAAGACTCCTTTTCCCGGCACTTTTGAATCTGTGGGTCATGCAGGTTTGGGGCTCATGCTGTGGCCCAGGACATGTATAGTCAATGTCCAGTTCAACTAAAATGGTGGTTGAAAGACTCCTTTTTCCGGCACTTTTAAATCTGGGGGTCATGCAGGTTTGGGGCTCATGCTGCGTTCCAGGACAGGGATATTCAATGTCCAGTTCAAGTAAAATGGTGGTTGAAAGACTCCTTTTTCCGGCACTTTTTAATCTGGGGTCATGCAGGTTTAGGGGTCATGCTTTGGCCAGGACAGGTATAGTCAATGTCCATTTAAAAATAAAATGGTGGTTGAAAGACTCCTTTTTCCGGCACTTTTTAATCTGGGGTCATGCAGGTTTGGGGCTCATGCTGTGGCGCAGGACAGGGATAGTCAATGTCCAGTGACACTAAAAGGGTGGTTGAAAGATTTCTTTTTCCGGCACTTTTGAATCTGGGGGTCATGCAGGTTTGGGGCTCGTGCTGTGGCCCAGGACATGTATAGTCAATGTCCAGTAAAACTAAAATGGTGGTTGAAAGACTCGTTTTTCCGGCACTTTTAAATCTGGGGGTCATGCAGTTTTGGGGCTCATGCTGTGGCCCAAGGACAGGTATAGTCAATGTCCAGTGAAACTAAAATGGTGGTTGAAAGACTCCTTTTCCCGGCACTTTTGAATCTGTTGGTCATGCAGGTTTGGGGCTCATGCTGTGGCCCAGGACATGTATAGTCAATGTCCAGTTCACCTAAAATGGTGGTTGAAAGACTCCTTTTTCCGGCACTTTTAAATCTGGGGGCATGTAGGTTTGGGGCTCATGCTGCGTTCCAGGACAGGGATATTCAATGTCCAGTTCAAGTAAAATGATGGTTCAATCATACTCCTTCTGTCATTTTTATTTTGGGGGTGATGCAGGTTTAGGGTCATGCTGGGTACAAGACGGGATGTGAATGGGTTTTGGATTTTTTTTCTGTGGCTTTTATAACCTAAGTGTGTTGCAAAAGATGTAGAAAGTATCCATTTGATGTTGTGGATGTTAATTCGTTCCGCCCTGTTTGGGGGGTAAAATGAAGGTGTTGTTGTTTCCCAAGACTTTAAAGGTCTTCGTCAAAATGACAATTACTTGACTTTTTTGTCGATGATGGTGGGAACTATCGACATCGACCGATGTCGTTGGTCAAGAAATCGCTAAACAAAACCCCCTTTAATTCCCCAGACATTTGTAATCTTTACTGCAACTTTTCTTGGACTTCCTCACAATGATGTCACCACTTAGCATCTAATGAGTTTGACGGTCAGAAGCAACTCTCACTGCGACTGTTGAAGAGAGAGTGGTAGGAGAAGATGTGATAAAGAAATCCCGTGAAGGGTCAGGCTCCACACAGTCCTGTTATCAATATGACAAAATATATGTAGTAGCAAATGGTTGAGCCCTGAACCCATTTTTATTGAGTTTGATTACAAATGAAACAGATTTGCATTTGGTAGAAAATCATAACATTTCTATCCTTTGCTTTTGGGATTTTTCATATACAGTTGGTTGCAAAAGTATTTATACCCATTGAACTGTTCCTCATTTTTAGACATTACAGCAAAAAATTTATTTTATTGATATTTTTTTGATAGAGCAACACAAAGTAGAAAATAAATTTTGAAGTATAAAGAAAATGATATGTTATTTCAAAATTTTGCTAATTAAAAAACTGAAAAGTGTAATAAGTATTCATTGCTTTCCTTAACTTAAATAAAAACCCCGTGTGACCAAAATTTCCCCTTTTGAATACCTAATTTGTAAAAAGAGTACACCGTAAGTTATTCCCCTCAGTATTATATGCTGTTTTTTTGAATGCCCCGTTTATTAGAGAACTTTAAATGAATAAACTTATCAGGAAAACCCTGGGAAACACCCGACGATTTGGATAAAAATGTGGCAAAGTGTATTGCAGGGTTAGGTTTAAAAAAAAAAAAAAAAGGATCAAAAATCATCCGTAAGTATGGCACAACTGTGATGCTAAAATGGCCATCATTCTAAATACAGCCCTGGAAGGGCATTAAATTTGATAGGAGCAAGAGGCCGGGCACGGAGGAGCTGCGGATCCCAAAACCAGGTGGGAGAATCTGTCCATAGGAAAACTATTAGTCATGAACTCCATAAAACTGGTCTTTATGGATGGGTGGAAAGAAGAAAACCCTTTTTGAAAGCTTGCCTTAAGAAGTCTTGTTTGCAGTCTGTAAAAGTTTATGGGGAAAAAACCCCTTAGCATTTGGAAGAAGTGTTTGGCTAGAGCCCCAAAAATTAAAAAATTTTTTACATAAATTCCAAACACTATGAGGCAGGTGTATAAAACGGGCTGTGTCAGTCTTCAGCCGTGATGTCAGACAAAAAAAAATCTGTCCAACATATGAAAATAAGATTCTGGACCAAAAATGGGCACATGTCCAACATTCTTGACATTTTTGTCCATGCCAATTGTTATGAGGTGTGGAATTCATAAGACAAGACACATTTAGAATGTGTCTCGACAGAATGTGGTGCAAAAATGTTGTACTTATCTATGCTAATATCAAACTGGCGACACAAATTATGGTACAGACACTTTTTGCATCACTTTTTTGGTACACATAAATGTGTCTCACAGTGGGACACATTTATATAATGCTGTGAGACACTTTTGTATATAGATATTGACAAATGCCAAACTAACCTACCGAGACGTACAGCTGTTTAGTCTGAGATACTTTTTATACATGTGCCCCTATGTGTGAACAAAGCAAACTCTGCACATCACCCTGAACACACCATCCCTACTGTGAGGCATGGTAGAGTGGCAATATGCTGTGAGGATGCTTTGCTTCAGGAGGGACTGGGAAGCTGGTCATAGTTGATGGGAAGATAGATGGAGCTAAATGCAGAGCAATCCTGGAGGAAAACCTGTTAAAGGCTGCATAAGACTGGGGCGTAGGTTCACTTTCACAATCATACAGCCAAAGCTAAAATGGAAGAGTTTAAATCAAAGTATATTTATGTGATAAAATGGCACAGTCTAAGTCCAGACCTAAGTCCCATTGAGGATCTGTGGCAGGACTTGAAAACTTCTGTTCACATACATTTGCCAACCAATCTGACTTAGCTAAAGCTATTTTCAAGAAGAATGGGAAAAACTTCCAGCCTCTAGATGTGCAAAGCTGGTAGAGACATACTCCAAAAGACTTGCAGCTGTCAGTGCAGATAAAGGTAGTGCTACAAAGTATTAGCTCAGGGGCTAAATACATATGCACATCACACTTTTCATTTTTTTAATTTGCAAAGATTTGGAAAAGCACATTTTCTTTACACTTCACAAATACTTGCAACTTTGTGCTGCTCTATCACATAAAATATCAATAAAATACAAATAAGTTTGTAGCTATTATGTTTAAAAATGAGGAACAGTTCAAGGAATATGAATACTTTTGCAACCTGCTGTAAATACTTTACACAGTCAGCTGCTTAATGCTGTTCTTACCTCTTTCCATTAGAAGGATCTCTGATGGCCTCTCCAGAAGGAAAATCTAAGCTGAAAGCTAAAGAAAAAAACAATTTACTAAATCTAAATATAAAATAGGATTAAAGCTTAGATTAGTGTTCAGGAGAGGGGTTACAGACTTAGTTGTCAGAGAGCTGTCTTATGAAAAGTAAACCCTGTTAAACAACCACCCTCCAAGAACAATTGCACAGCAGGTAACCTAGTCCAAACACAAGTATATGTCTATCCAGCACTTCATCACTTTAAGGCTATGTTCACACGGCTTAAAATGGGACATATCTCGCCCTGTATTGCACGCTGTACTGCATGAAATACAAAAGATGAGATTACGTCTAGTCTTCGGTAAGCCAAGGCTAGGATTTGGATTCCGTCTCCTCTTCCTGCTCGCACAATACGGCTAGCGGGAAAAAAAGTGACATGTCAATTATTCATGGCGTATACGAGCTGAGAATAATGAATGTCTATGGGGCCGGCGGGCTGCCGCCACCCCCGCTCCCGAAAACAGAGCGTAATTGTGGGGCGAAATACGTCCCCACAATTACACCATGTGAACATAGCCTAACTCACTCACAGGCAACTAGTTTGGCTGTTTCTATAATTACAAGGTTGACAAGCTTGGTCACTCTCAATAATAAGGAACAGTTTTTTTATTGAACAATTCTTAGGGCACGTTCTCACGGCACAGGACAAATACCAGTCGGTTTGCCGGCCGGTATTTGTCCTGTTTTGCGGACGTCTCCACGGCCGCGGGAGGGGGGGCGGCTTTTCTCCGCGAGGGGAGAAACCCTCCCCCTTCACATTGAGAAGCACATATTCCGCCCGGAAACCAGACGGAAGATTGTGCTTGCACAATGTTTTGCGGCCAGACCGCGGGCGGAAAAACCGCCGGACGGAAAACCCGTGCAGTGGGAACTGCTGCACGGGTTTTCCATAGAGCACAATTGTGCTAATTTTTGGCCCGGTTTTTAAGGCGGTCTGAAAAACCGCAAACTGGCTGAAAAACCGGCCGAAAATCCTTGCCGTGGGGACATGCCCTTATTAACAGGAACAGTTCTTAAGATAACAAATTAATAGGTGGTGGCTGTGACTCTGTCTAAGATGATAGTTATCCAACTGCTGTTTCCACAGTGGTAGTTCTCAGCAGCAACAACTCCTGTCTCTGTGTGTTGTGGTGCTGCTTTAAAGCCAGGTTCATGTATCTGATGTCACAGTAAATAGCCTGGTTGGCATTCAGATATGAACCTGACCTGAATGGTCACAATGAGTCTCCAAGGAGTTAGTGTCTGCCAGGGTTTCAGCAGTACTGCAATAATATTGGGAGTAAATCCGCTGTTTTTATTAGCTCAAGTCTTTGCTCACATGGTGGCATGAACGCCTACCAACTACTGTGTCCTACAGGAATTTCCAACCCTAAAGTCCACAAGTCCACAGCATGGCTTTTAGGGGCAGAACCTCTCCACCACAATGCTGCATGGTGCAATATGCCAACTCTATAAGTAATAAGGTGAACATGCATAAATATATGAGCATGATTTGCTTAGTAGCCTAAAATGCTTACAATGAATAAACTTTAACAGTTTCTATTAATACATAAATAGAAACCCATGAAGTTTGCAATAACAACTTCCAAAATTTCACAAGTAGTAGTATTGATTCTTCAGCAAAAAGCAAAGGCAGCAAACACCATTGCTGAAATACCTATTTTACAACATATCTAACATATAATCCATTATAGGTACTTAAGCAGCCATTTAGATGTAGACTGATTTACAACAAGCAATTCAGAATCAGATTTTAATATATAGAGAATTACCATTTTCTGCCACTGTATTTGCAGGTGAATAGAGGATTGTATTGATCAATTATAAAGTTTTTGCATTTCTGACAGAGTGAAAAAATGTGTTCTTGTATCTCATAATGTTACCACTTTTGACTCCTAGCAGCTTGGCTTTGCTTTTTGCAGTATAGGGTGGGAGACATAATTGATAACATCTGAAGAATGCAAATCCCCTTTGTGCCTGATGTTTGATACTGGTAGTGACAGAGAGAATGTAGTGTACATCTGCAGGATACAAGATGACATGCTAAATATTGGTGCTGCGAGTTAAACTTTTCCATATAAAGAGGTTATCACTTAAAGTTGGAGAAAAAAAGAGAAACTACCAAAAGGAACCACTTAAAAGTTTTAAAATTTCTAAGTCTTAGATCTCAACATATAGCAGTGTGGGGGGAATGTTCCATTTGTTACTAAGGCAATTTATGCAGCTCAGACTCTTCCTCTGATTTTCCAATATATTCAGACATATACTCTCGGGGCATACTGTTTCTCCTTGCAGACACCACCAGCTGGCATAGAAAGTCTTACGTGCTAGGTAATGCACCCTGGGAAAAAAATATGGAAATTAGTTCCAATTTGCATTTTAAAGAATACCCACGGGGTTCTCTACTAGGTATGTGTAGTAATCACTAGAAATAACATCTCTGCGCTTATATATTATTGTTAGAGATAAATATTCAACACACTAAAATACTCTCACACTACTCTCACAGATCTTTAAGTTTTACACCACAGTATGTGATGATTATATGGCTGCTCATTCACAGAGCCATTGTGCTTTTGTCTTGTATAGTCATTGTCACTGGCAGAACAGAGTGGTTTGCTAAGCTGCACTACCTGATAGAAAATGAAACTTAAAGGGGTTTTGCCACGATCTCATTTCATGCCTCCTGCATCCAGCTCTTCAGCTCTGTGTGCTCAGAAGGGGGCGTGTGTGATTTGTATGAATTGCATACCATGTGACCCAGCAGGATGACATCACCGTGCCTTTACTCTCTTTAGTCAAAGAAAGATCTGTTTATGTAAAGCATTGTGAGTAGCTGAGATGTAAAGCTTTTACCTCACAGCACAAGGGTCCTAGGTTTAAATCCCTGCAGGAACCAAATCTATGTTTTTTTTTTTCTCTTTATTAATGCACGTGCCACATTGAGGTTTCTTTTTTATTTATTTGCATTGTTTGACTAATTACTAAGGGTCATCACAGAGGGACTTTTGGATGAATATGGCACACTAGCCTATGGACCCCACACCTACTGGTATTATTGCCCACTGATGAATCTGGCAAACGTCGGAAGAAACGCGTCTGGGTATTGTATATGGGTATTGTATAGTTATATGTTTAGGTTTTGATTTTTAGGTTACCCCTTTTGTGTATGGTATGGATAGGGATTCTAGTTCTAGGAGTTCTTAGAACTGTGGGACCGTTCTTTTCAGGACGCTGCTCCTGCAAGGGCTCCTTTAGGGCATTTTGAGATAGTGAGGGAGATATAGGTTTTGCTAGCTCCTTTCTATCTTTGCCCATTTTTGGATCTATTACCTGTCAAACCTACATATAGGATCATATTTATAGTGACCAGTGATCTTCGTGGGAGGTGTGGTAAGTCCCTTTATTGGGCCATTTTTTGTAGGTTGAGTTGATATGATGTTTTAATGTAGATTTATTAAAAGTTATTTTTTAACGGAATATTTTTCTTTGTAATTGACTAATTACTAAGGAGTACAGAGGACAGGAGTAGAGTGACAGCATATGGGTTTTGAACACTCAGTAGCTACCTAAGAGGAGAAGTGATGTTTGAGCATGTCTGACTAGGATGGAGGAGCTCTCAGCCCTGGTCGTATCCCTTGGAGACGAGCTGTAAACAATGGATCACTAAAGGAGCAGCTAAAACAAAAACGGTGCAGAATTTTTAATAATAATGAAAGGTGAAAATGTTTATTATTTAGCTAGCAAGATTCCCACATCAATTTTACTTCATGGCAAAACCCCTTTAAGAGATCCATCAGGATCTGCAGCAAAACAGATCAGTCATAATTGTCATTGTACATGTAGTAAATCAAAGCAGCATAATTTTATTTTTTGGACAAATTAAATGTTTATTAAGTTTTTCAATTTTATAGAATAAAATAGTCACAAATAATCATATATTGGAAAACATTGGATGATAAGAAAATCTAATAGATGAAATATGGGCATGTGTATCCAATACAGTAGAAGTAAAATAGGAACTGTAAGATCTATCAGAAATAATCCGAGTAGTGCAATCTCTAACAAGATTAGAACAGTAAGACTGTGTCTCCACTGCCCATGTTTTTGGTCTTTCCTCGGGTCGCTATAGCTTCAGACCTGTTTGATCTCTCCTGATAGGCTGTCAGCGCTGGTCACTATAGCTACAGACCTGGCTTCTACTGCAAAATGTAGAAGACAATAAACATGCCCCTTAATTCAAAATGAAACCAAGAAAGTAGGACTGAGGTAAGATGAATCCATGTAGTGAGACAACCCCTTTAACATGAGCAGTTCCTTTATATGCGGCATGTTATGTCTTCTTACTGTCATTTATAGATGGTTTTTCTTCTAGCTTGGATTAAAAGAGGCTTTTTGTTACAGTATGGAAAGGAGTGGAAAGTTTTACATCACTTATATAACAAGCATGCATGAATTTTATGAGGTCCCAAGTGTGTCTGACATAAATTTGGGGTTGAAAAGATGATATAGGTTTGCTTGTCTATAAATTCTCTTTCTTTTTTTGTATTAAAAGTCGGGACATAGCTGAGGCTAAATGGGGTTGAGTGCCTGAATATTTTGGTTTGGGACTAGGTTTGCGGGCAATTTTGGGAAATGATATAAAGATACAAATAGATTTTGTGCTTAAAATTTTCTGCCATGTTTTGGGGAAAATTTCCCCTTTTTTCCCAAAGGGAGGCATTTCATTGCAAAGTCTCAAAGTTTTTTACTATTATTTGCAAAAAATTTTATATTTTTAAATTTTTGGAAAAATGTTTTTTTGGGTTTTGTCTTTAAAAATTTAAATAGTGAAATACTGTAGGTGCTGACATCTGGTAAAACAAACAGGTTTTTCTTGGTAGTAGAAGTATTTGCTCAATAAACATTTCTACGGGAAAACAATGGTTTTTGTTCATGTTTGGGGGTGTTAATTTTCCAAAACCCACTAAAACTTTGTGACCCAAATATTCAACGGGTTTGCCATTGACCTGATTCCCCTTTACAAAATACAGTTTTATCAGTTTTCTGAAAAGGGTTTGGTCCCCTTTTTTGGGACTTTAATAACAGTTTTGGCTAGTTTGCACTTTTTAACCTCAAATATGAAAGAATTTTGGGTTAGAGAATTTTTAAAGGGTTTGTTAAAAATAAAAGGGGTTTCCCTTTTTTTATTTTAAAAAGATCTTCCCAAAAAACTTTTTAAATTTTTTCAATTTTGGTTCCCCATTTTTAAAAGGGGTCGTCTACCAAATCCTTCTGAAGGATATCCCCTTTGCATGGGTTTCCCATCAGCTCTCAGGTCGCTTTTCTACAGCCCTTTTTGATATTTTCCTGATAGGTTTCCAGCACTGGTTGTTTAATTAAGAAAATAAAAAAACTAAAAAAAGCCCCCTGGGCTTTATTTAAAAAAACTTTTTGGGCCAAGCCCAAAAAAAGTGGAAAAGGAAAAAGAAAAACCCCAATTTGGGGCCCCCTAAAATTTCCAAAATTTTTTGGTTTTTAAAAAACAAAAAAAACGGGAAAAAACAAAAAGGCAAAAAATGAATTTTCCCAATTTTGGAAAAGTGAAGGGCCCCCCAAACCCTCTTTTTAATTTTGGGAAACCCTTTTTCCAAAAATAAATTTCCCAAATGGGGAAATTATTTGGCCTTTTTCAGGGGCCCCAAAAACCCCCCCCAAAAGCCCTAAAGACCGGGCAAAACCAAGCCAAATTTTTAAAAAAGTCCCCCTTTACAAAATTAGGTGGTTTTGTCACCCCTTGACTTGGTTGGCTTCGGGGCCCCAAAAATTTTTATTTTCCTTTTTTGGCTCCCCTTTCCCCTTCCCAAAAAAAAGGCTTTTCCCCAAAGGGTTTCCCCATGGATTTTTTTTTTTTAATTTTAAAAGAGATTTTTTAAAAGGGTTAGGCCCAAACCCCAACCCCCTTGCCCCCAAACACCCCTTTTTTTGTTGGGGCGGGGAAAAATAAAAGAATGGGGCCCCTTTCCTTTTAAAAATTTATTTTTTAACATTGGGGGGAAAAAAAGGGGGGAACCCAGTACCAATTTGGGGAAAAATTTTTCGGGTAAACCCAAAAATTCTCTCATGTGAAATGGGCACCAAAATTAGGATGCTGTTTCGGGGCCCATAGACAGCTTCACTTCCCCCCTTTTTTGTTTTTTTACAGCAGTAATTGGTATTTCAGTTTTGCTTTTCCCTTGCTATTCCTTTACAGTGACAAAAACTTCTAAAGGTTTTATAATCTTTTGTCCCAAAAAGGGGTATAGAGTTTAAAGGGGTTTTAAACCCCGGGCTTTTTCTTTTTCGGTTCAAACTATACACATATAATTTTCCCGGGTTTATTTTTGCCCGGGCCTTTAAAGGGTTGGATTTTTAAAAAATTTTTTAAGTGTTTTTTTTGAATTTCTTTTGGATTATTTACTGTAGGGTAAAACATGATTGTTCATAAACAAATAAAAAATAAAAATTAAAAACTTTTTTTTTAAATTTTTTTTTGTAAAAAATTGTTTTTATGGCCTTATTGCATTTTTCCCTTTGCAAAATTGCCCCATTTGCACAAAAAAGTCTGGGTTTTTTTCTATAAAAAATTAAAATTTAAGGGTTTCAGGTGAAAAAAATTTACTGTTTGTTGGGTCAAAAAATAAAATTTTACATGTTTTTTTCCCATAAGTACTTCGCACTTTTGCAAAATTCACTTTTAAAATTGTGTTTTCTTGATGTTGGCCCAAAGGTGCATCGTTTTTTTTAGGGGGTTGCATTGCTGGTGGAGGCCGGTGGGTATCCCCAAAGTGCTACGGAACCCCTTGGTTCCCCTTTTTCAGCATGCTGTTGGTTTCTGTGGCAATGGTTTGGAGCTTTTTTCTTTCTCGGGGTTTGTTCTTTTCTTTGTTCAATATTATGGATGCCAGTGTTTTTTCCCAACCCCTCTAAAAAAATTCTTTTTTTAATTTTGTTTTATTTTTTTTTACAATTTGGGTCTATTTCATAGAAATAGCCCCTTTTTGCTCTAAGGGCTTTCCCCCTTTCTCCTCCTGTAGTCAAGGTTTGATTCCCAAAAAGTGGTATTGTATTTTAAGGGCCTGCAGGTTATTGGGGTCAGGTCCTTCATCCCTTTTCCTTTGTGTGCAGGAAACTGCTGGCAAGTCCCTTTCCTTTTGTTCCTCTTCTGTAAAATTTTAAAGAAAAAAATTTGGGTTTTCCGAGCTGGTTTTAGTGTGCTCTCTCTCTTTGTTCTCTCAAATTGTATTGAAAGTGAAGTAACTGTATAGAATATTTTTTTACTTTTTATGATAAGCTAAACCCCCCCCTTTTGCAGCCCAAAAATAAATTTTTTAGTGTTTCCCTTTTTGGTTAAACTTTGATAAAAGAACCTGCTAATACCCAAAGGGAACCCGCTAAAAAACAGATAAATCGCATTTAAACCCTGTGAAAAAGGGTTTACAACTGGGAAATTGGGAAACCATTTTTTATAAAAACAGAAAATAACTATATGGGAAAAGGGAAACCATCTAAAAAATCATAATTTGGGAAAATTTTGTTGTTTTAAATCTGCATGGACCAAAAAGGGCCTAGAAAATTGATAAATTGTTTGTATAAAAACTATATAGACCAAAATTTAGATTATAACTCCCCTTTTTTTAAAAAAAAAAAATGGGGTGGAGATTAGGGTTTTAAAAGGGGTATTTGGTCATTTTTGAAAACCCCCAACAGTAAAGTGTAAAAAAAGACGTGGAAACAAAAAATTTAAAAAAAAAATTAAAAAAAAAAAACTGCTATTGTAAGAACCCCCCAAATAAGAAAAAGTCAATGAAACCCCACAAGTTTCGAACCCCAAAAATGAATATTTTAAAAATATCAAAATTTTAAAAATTTGGTCATTTTTTTACCGAACAGAACAGCAGGGTTAAACTTGTCAATAAGTTAAATAAATAGTGACTCACCATGGTTGACAATGCTGCTTGAAGCAATGAGAGCAGAGAGTGGTGGTCGGTAACCTAGAGTACCTTGTTTACACAAAAAGTAGATAAAATGTTCTTTATCTCCTAAGGAAAGCAAAATCAGAAAGCCCAAAGTAATTTGGATTTATTTAAATTTAAAATTGGCCTTAATTTTTGTTTTAACTAATCTTTCTGTGGTGGAAAAAAAACCCCTTAAAAAAATGGGGAAATTATTTATTTTGGTTGGGGGGGTTTGGGGGGGAATGCAAAATGCCTTGGGTCTTAAGTACCCAGGGTTTAAAATTCCAAAAAAAAACCTTACCCGTCCTTTTGGGGAAAATTTGTTAAGGAATCAAAAAAGGGAAAATTTTTTTTTAAAATAAATAATTAAAAAAAAATTTTAAGTTAAATTTTTAAAAAATTAAAAATTAAAAAAAAAAACTATAATTTAAACCCTTTAATTAAAAATTAAAAAAACCCGGGGGGCTGGCCAAAAAATTTGGGGAAAAAAAGAAAAAGGGAAAATTTTCCAAAATTATTTTTTTTTAATATTTTTTTTCCCTTTTTTACCTTACGATTTTCCCCCTTTTTAAAAAAAATTTATTTTTAAGGGAAAATAAGATCGGGGCCAAAGGGGGGAATTAAAAAATTTTTTTACCCTTGTTTTTTATTTTCCCCCCCCCCCTTTTAGTTGTTGGTTTGGGGTTTTTAAAAAAATCTTTTTTATTTTCGCCTTTAAAAAAAAAAAAACTTGGGGAAAACTAAAAAAAAAATTTTTTTCCCTTTTTCCCTTTTCCCCCTTTTTTTTTTTCCAAAACCTTTAAAAATTTTTCATTTTTAAATTTTTTAACAAAAATTAAAAAAGGGTTTTTTTTTTTTTTCCCAAATTTAGTTTACTTTGGAGTAGCTTTGTGCGATTGGGGGGATCTATTTGATTATTTTTTTTTTGTAAATTTTTTGGGGGTTTATGGGGGATGTTGTTTGCGTCATTGTATTCCTTGCACCATCATTGTACAGTGTGTTTTTTCCTGATATTGCGGCCTTTTGGCATTGGCCCTTTGGGAAAGTCCTATAGGGGAAACCCAACATTGAATAAAAATTTTTTTAAAAAAGGAAAATTTGGAAGTTTTTATTTGTATTTCAGTTTTGGAAAATCACATGATACATATTTTTTGTGAATTAATGTTTGTATATTTATTTTTCCTTTTGAACATACCCTTCGTGTGGGGTGCCACTAATAATACATGCCCCTGTTTGTGTTTAGTTAATACATTGGTTTATAGTAGTGTGATGAACCTGTGATAACATGATACTCAGTATGCTTTGAATGCATTTGTTTTAGTTGGACACACTGACAATGGTAGGTTACTGACCATAAATAATCTGATTTGTGATATTTTTACTGAGCATCATTCTTTCTTAATTTATACATGTACTGAGTTGAATTTCATCTTGCACAGGTACACATTTAATTGTGGTGGAAATCTAACTGGAGAAACAGGAGTACTGGGAAGTGAAGGGTTTCCTGGAGTCTACCCACCTAACAGCAAGTGTACATGGAAGATCACAGTAGGTTAATGTTTGTTTTTACATTTACTTCACTCGCTACAATACATGTTGTATTTTTAGACAAGGTTTTTGTACAAATATAAAACCAATAAAAATCTTGACCCTAAAAAAAGTTACTAATAAAATATCGATATCAGAACTAAAATCGTAGGTCTTTAAAAAGAAACTTGAAATTGTCACTGTGTAATTTGGAGCTTATTGAGTTCTCCTTTTAGACTGGTTGTAGAACATATTATTTAAACAGTTGACTTTATTTTCTTCTCAACAGTTGAACAGAAAATTGCGGGTTACAACACTCAGAGTGATACAATAAGCTTAAAGTGTTTTTCCCATCTGGCTGTTTGACAGAGCTTGTTCTTTACAGTCACCTTCAGGTTCCAACTTCCTGTTCAGGCTGTGATAGGTTATACAACATTGATTGGCATATCAGCTCAGCTATTCCTAAATGAGTCTGTTAGAGGGACATTGATGATGGAGAGGTTTTAACAGCAGGGCACAAGACTGCTGAGCTCTAAAGAAGTGTGTCAGCACTGATTTACAAATGCTGGGTATCAAAGTAGACATCAACATCCACAATCTGTATATACCCGCATACAGGATTAAACATACTCCAATGTTTAATTCAATTTTAAAAATTTATTTTAAAGCGACCAAATCAAAACACATAAACGTTTTCGGTCCTATTTAGAACTTCATCAGATGTGTCGCTGAAAATATAACAAATACAAAAAATTACTTACGTCACAACATATAACATAATAATTGCAATACTACATAACCAATACATATAACAGACATATAAATATAATCATACAGACATGAGATGTTAAGTACTAATAGTTATACAAAAAGTTATCTTCCAGAGGTGCATGGAGGTACATGTCCAAAGTATTGTGATAACCATCACGGTAAACATACCTCTCTTATAATGTGACAGATATGGGACCTACAATAATATAAAAAAATATACCATGATTATAGCGGTATCATGTATAAAAAATCAAAACCATCACTCAACTACTTATTATTATTATGTGTATAGTGCTGTCACCTGATAGAACTACCCCCAAAATTTACTATAATAGTAAAAGTTTTGCCCCAGTCATAAATATATAGATGGAAAAAGGAGACACATACCGGCTATTCTGGAATAACATGAATACTGGCCGCAGCTCAGTGATGCAAAGAAGAAAGACGCCGTGCTCCATTCGGAGCTCGGCGTCTCTAAATATCTACGGCGCATGCGCCGTTCAAAATCCCGGACGTGCGTCATTGAAGGGCATGTTGATCTATGTGTATAGCGCATGCGCGGACCGTCGGACATTGTATTATATGGCCGTATAGCTCAAGATAACCATATAGATGATAGAATATAGTTTATATTGTGTTATTACCCTAATCCATTATATTGCTATATATAGGAGCAGAGATGTTACCATCCTTCACAGAGCTGTTAGAGCAGATAGAGGTGGTTGGCAGTGTAGGAAACCTGGTATTGAAAGGCAGGAGATAAAAAACTGCTCTGGCTCTGAATAAAAGAGAAATCAGAACAGCAATGTATTTGGTAAATGTCTTATCTTTGCGTACATGTTTAAATCGAATGAATGTGGTGAGAATACCACTTTAACAGTCTAGGTCATTAAACACTAGAACTTTGCAGAACTAACTTCTTGGGTGTCCAAGAGGCTACTCCATGCTACATCTTACCATGTCTAGTTACAAAGGGTTGCAAAAGTATTTATGCCCCATGAACTGTTCCTCATTTTTAAATGTTACATCCACAAACTTTGTAGGACTATCTTTAGCTGCAATGACAGCTGCAAGTCTCTTGGGGTATTTCTTTAACAGCTTTGCACATCTAGAAGCTGTAATTTTTGCTCATTCTTCTTGCAAAATAGCTATAGCTCGGTCAGATTAGTTAATGAACATTTTTGAACAGCAATTTTCAAGTCCTGCCACAGATTTCCAATGGAATTTAGGTCTGAATTTTGGCTGAGCTATTTTAACATATTAATATGCTTTGATTTAAACCCTTCTATGGTAGCTTTGTTTATGGTCGTTCTCTTGCTAGGAGCAGAGCATCCCCACAGCATGATGTTGCCACCACAGTGCTTCATGGTGGGGATGATGTGTTTAGGGTGATGTGTCAAAAAGTTGAATTTTGGTCTCATCTGACCAGAGCACCTTCTTCAACATGCTTGCTTTATCCCCTACATAGCTTTTTGTAAACTGCAAAAGGCTTGCTTTCAAAAAGTACTTTAGTCTTTCCACTCTTCAATAAAGGCCAGATTTGTGGAGTTGTCCTGTGGACAGATTCTCCCACCTGAGCTGTGGATCTCTGCAGCTCTTCCAGAGTGGCGCTGGGCCTCTTGGCTGCTACTTTGATTAGTGTTCTCCTTGTCAGTTTAGGTGGATGACCATGTCTTGGTAGGTTAGCAGTTGTGTCATACTCCTTTCATTTACATATGTTGGATTGAATAGTCCTCCGTGAGATGTTCAGAGATTGGGTTATTTTTTAAAACCTAACCCTGCAATACACTTTTCCACAACTTTATCCCTGAGCTGTCTGTTGTGCTCCTTGGTTTTCATGATGCTGTTTGTTTACTAATGTTCTGTAACAAACCTCTAAGACCATCACAATGCAGCTGTAGTTATACTGAGAATAAATTACATACAAATTTACTAATAAGTGATTTCTAATGGAAATTGATCTCACTGGATTTTATTTAGGGGTATCAGAGTACAGTGAGCTGAATACATATCTATATTTTCATATATACACTTTTCAGTTTTTTAAGTTATAAAAATTTGGCTAGCCTCAGGTGGGCGCATCATGAAAAGAAACTGACTCTTTATGAAAAGCTGGACTCTTTTCTGGCTGAAAACTGCAAGATTTGAGCATCAAATACTTTAAAACTACAACATCTTACAGAATAAGGGAAACAGCATTGGACAATTATGTCTGTCACTAGCTTGTGCTGTCCTCAGCAAGGGGGGCATTAACCATGTGACAGGTTCTCTTTAAGAGATTATCTCATTAAGTTCATTTAAAAGAAAAATTCAAGAAATTGTATGTTGATCCTGAAATTTCAACCAAAAGCCAAATATCCCTAACTTTTTGCGAGTAGTGTATTTCAAGTATTTATATATGTGGGTGATTATGGCTTATAGCTAATGAAAACCAAAAATTCAGTATATCAGAAAATTATAACAGTGTATGAGACCAATCGAAAAAATGAATTATAATGCACAAATGTGGTCCTTCTGATAGTTATGTACAGTATATGCACTCAGTACTCATGGCTTATTTTACATGGCTTACTGCATCAATATGGCGTGGCATGGTGGGAATCAGCTTGTGCCACTGCTGGGGTGATATGGAAGGGGTTCCTTGATGTAAATTTAGCTCGGGCGCTTGTTGTCTTGGTGTCTCTATGGGAAACTCTATAGGATTTAGGTTAGGCAAGTTTGCTGGCCAATCAAGTGATTCCATGGTTATTAAACTAGGTATTGGTAGCAATGACCTTTTGAGGATTATCGTCTTCGTGGAGAGATAACTGGACAACTGTCAAGTCAGATGTCTTCCCCATGATTGTGTAGCTACTTAGCCAGACTGAGGAACCTTTTAAAGGCTTAGGAAACCTTTGCGTGTGACACCATAAGTCAATATTGACCTTTTTCCCCTTGTTCTAATTTTCTGATATCCTGAATTTTGAGTTTCCATCAGCTGTAAGCTATAATCAAGCACAAAGAAATATGGACATTAATTAATATTCTAATTTTTTGAGCTGCACTAGAACTTACACATGTAAATGATTAAATAACATCCACACATGATACACAAATGGTCCATTCACTTGAGGGAATGTATGAGGTTTACCCCAAATTATAAATTTTTTTTATGGCAATATATAAGGACTTATAAGGGTAAACCTTCGTATTAATTAAAAAATATTCAAGGAAAAAGTTTTTGAGGGTTTTTTTGTTTCCCCAAAATAGTTTTTTTTTCCAAATTATTACAGCTTGAATTTTCCCTTTTATGCTTTTTAAATTTGAGTTTTAAAAAAGAAAAAAGAGAGGTTAGGGCCAGAAAAACCTAAAGAAATTGTTATTAAAAAAAAATTTTAAAAAAAAAGGGTTTTTTTAAATTTTAGAAAAAACATGACTGTTTGTTTTCAAAAACAGTGCTAAAATCAGGGTTTAAATTAAAGTTATTTGACTTTCTAATATAGTTAATGTTTTCTGTCTTAAAAATGTTGTAGTTTGCTGTATTTGTTATTCCCTGTATCCCAGTTTTGGCAATCTTGTAAAGTTTTAAATATATTAGATTGTTCTGATTTGCAAGTCTTTCTGGGAATTTCCAATGTATTGGTAAAAATTGGCGGTTCGGGTTCTGCATTGCCCGGAAGAAAAACAAATGTTTTCCATTTAGTTTTTCTGAGGTGGGTGTAAGGCTAGGTTCACACGGCTTAATGGGGGGGTTTTAATTTTCCCCCGAAATTTTAAACCCCGTGCGGATGGGGGGGGGAGCGGGGGGGGAGGAGGGGGGACCGGAATTTCGCCGGCCCATAGACAATAAATGCTAGTGGGCTTTAGCAGGGGGCCCCGTGAGGAGAGTTTTTCCATAGTTCTCTTTGAGAATGGGAATTACCTTTATTAAATGGGCGGGTTTTCACCCTTTAATTTGGAATTCGGGCGAAATTTTAGGACAAAAATTTACGGCCCATTTTAACCCGTGTGAACTTGGCCAAGGTTTTGTGGGGTTCTCCAACCTTAAGGGCAGGGACTGGGTGTGTTTGAAACTGTGCCTGCACATGGCTGTCAATGCCTTGTTGGTGATATCATGTAAACCAAATTGAATAAAGATCAGCTCACCTCGTGAGGATGTAGGGACAGATTGATGCTCCTAACATCAGAATAAATTTCCAAAATACGTAAATACAATAAAATTTTTAATATCCACCCTCTTAAATTTAAAAATTTTAAAGCAGATTTTTAATTATTTCTCATTTAATAAAACCCATTAAAAGGTAAACGTCTGTAGCTTAAAAACAAAAAAAGATTTTAAAGCTTTGAAATTAACATTTTAAAAATGGTCTGAAACAAGTTTTTAAAAAACAAATTAAAATTTTTATATTTAAAAAAGTGTGTGTGAAACACCACCTATAATTTAGCATTCACAGATCTGTATACAAATATCTTTGTAATAATGTTTTCTACTTTTCTACTATTTGTTTTACTTGAGGTTCTTTTTCCAATACATTTGCAGAGCAGGTTTAGAGATCTCCTGAATAAAATGGTTTAAACCCATCCAAAGGGCTCCCCTTTCTCAAATAGGGGCCCAAAAATTTTTTTTTATTTTGGCTTCGATTCAGGTTTGTATACAAAAGGGTTTCAATATAGAAAAATTTAAATGAAAATGTATAGCGCTTTTGGGTATAGTAAAAAAGGGCTTCATGTCTGATTTTTTTAACACGTCTGATATTTTTTAACACATACATATGTAAATAGTCTAATTTAAAAAAAATACCCCAGATTTGATTGATCATTATTAAAAGAAGCAGAGTTTACATTCACAATAGTACACAATTATGTACTAAAAGTAAATAGAGATCCCTTTAAAAAGGGAAATTTTTGATTTTGAGAAAAGCAGTTTTCTGACAGTTTCCCGTAGCAACGCCAAAGTTTTTTGACACTGCGTTAAAGGGGAAAAGGGAAAAGGGGGGAAAACTAGAACAAAAAAAAAAAATTAAGATACATTAAAAACATGTAAATTCTTAAAAGAACCAGGGGAGATTCATCTAAATACCCCTTTTTTTAGCCCAAAAAGTTTCACTTTGTTGGTTTTTGGGGACCAGGGTTTTTCAAAAAAAGTTTTCTGGGAATTTTCTAATGGGTCAAGTGCCGATAGAAAAATGAGAAATGTGATGACTAAAATTCCATTGAAAAGCAAGCAGCTGTTTTTTTAAAAAAAGAAACCCCGTAACTAATAATTTAACCCCATGAGCATTTTTAGGGGGACGTTAGTTTTATATCTCCCTTGTTTTACCTTTTGGGAGCAGGTGAAAATTTAACACATTGTGGTAATATACTCTGCCAAAAAAAATTGTAAGATTCTAGAATGCAAAATTGGGGCCCGGGGGGGGCCTTTTTTTTTAAAAATTTAAAATTTATGATTTTGGCCCCCACAAATTTTTTAATCCTGTAAAAATGCCAAAGGGGAAAAAAAACTTTTTGCACCTTTTAACCCTTTCCCCTGGTTCCGGTTTTTTTGCGGGTTTTTTTTGATGGGTTTTTTTTGGGTTTTTGGGTTTTTTGTGGAAAAATTTTTCTTTTTTTTTGGGGAAAAATTTAAAAAAATTTTTCCAAAATTTAAAAACCGCATGTTAACGACCCTTAGGAAAAAATATTTTTTAATCCTTAAACGCTTTTTTTGGATCTTTTTAAGGTTTTTTTTTTTTTTTGGGGGATTTAATTTTTTGGTTTTTTTTATTTTGGGAAAATTTGAAAACCAATAACGGGGGGCCCCCTTTTTGGGGCTTTTTAAATTTGAAATTTACCCCTTCAAAAAAGCACCCTTTTTTCAAAACCCCTTTTAGATTAACCCCTTATTTTCACTGAATTGGGGTTAACCCCCAAAAAAAAAAAAAATAATTTTCCTTTTTTTGGGAGAAATTTTCAATTTTAAAGGAATTTTGGGGGGTTGGAAATTACAAAAGGCAAAAAGATTCCCAATTCCCCAAATAACCAATTCCCTATGATTTTTGGTAAACCCAACCCCTTAAAACCCATTAATTGGGTATTTTTTAAAAAATTTTTTTTTAAAATTTGGTTTTTTACCCAAGGGGTTTTAAAAATTCCCCAAAAAAACCCCTATTAAATAAAAATTTTTTAAAGGAAAATTAAAGGTATTTCCACCCCCAGGGTTTTTTTTTTTTTACCTTCCTTTTAAAAAAATAAATATTATTTTTTTTAAAAAATTTTGCTGGGAAAAAGTTATTTTTTCCCCCGGAAACTTTTTTAAACCCCCAAAAATTGGTGTTTTCCAATTTCCCTTCTAAATTTGGCTGGACTTGGGGGTGTAAAACCCCCCCTTTTTGGGGGCCCTGGAAGGGGTAACTAGGGGGGGAGCCTATTTCTTTTTGGGGCACCAAAAATTTTCCCTGGCATTTCAAAACCCCCCCAAAAATTTTTTTATGTTTTAAAAAATAGAAACGGTTTTTATAAAAAGTTTTCAAAGGGGAATTTTCACAGGGTGCGGTTTTTGGTGCTTTTTTTATGCGTTTTTTGGGTGCGTTTTTTTTGGCAACAATGATAGCATTAAATTGTTTTTGTTTTAACACAAAAAACGCTCAAAAACCCCAAAAAAACCGCACCGGGAAAGCCCCCTAATAGGAAGGGATCTTTTAACTTATGACCGCTTAGAGTCTGTCCACACGGCATGGTTTTCTTGTCGGATTTTCAGATGGTTTGCTGATTTGGAAACCGGCTGAAAACAGACCAGAAACCGTCCCCATAGACTTTAATAGAAATTTTTTCAGATCTAAAAGGGAAAACGGTTTTTTCATGGACATCTTTTCACGCGGGCGTTACAAAAAACTTTGAACATGCACAATCTTCCGTCCGGTTTTACGGCAGAAGATGTGCAATTCAATGATTGTGGGTTGAACTCACAAAGCAACGGGAAACCATCCCCAAAACCATCCAAAAATGTGTGGAAATCCTTAACAAATATTGAAGCAGAACAAAAAATTAAAATGGTTACCCCAGATTTTTAAAGATTTAACAACATATAAATAACATTTTTATGGAAAGTAAAGATGTTCCACTGCCTTCATGTTTTTTTTTTTCTTTTGCCTCCTTATTCATTATGTATGATCCCTTTTTGCATGAAAATTCCTGCTTGGGGAATGTCAGATTTCCCCAGCATCTTTTTCCTACAAGCCCCCAACTGCACTGCAACTAGGATTTTCCCCACAATTGTCACTGCTCGTTGTGCTGACATAAGTGTGTAATCCCCCAGCTCTTTACTTGCTGCTGATAATGATGTAGCTGGACCATGAGCCCATATTAAATGTACATGCTGCAGACATTTTCATGAACCTAATACTCCCCCCCACCAGCCCCCCCACACCCCCCCCCCCCCCCCCCGCCGCTTGAGCTCTGCGGGGCTGTTTTCCGGTTCTGTACCGCGGGCCCCAGGAAATTTTTAATATTATGAATTACAAAGTTTAAAATAATATTTTGTGAGCCCTTTTAAAGCAAAAAAAAGGATACCCATGGAAACCACTTTATTTCATTAAAAAACAAGTTTTATTAAAGATAAAATGACAAATAATGACATAAGTAAAAAACTATGTGCGAATTCCGCCCCAGAATACAATTACCAAAAAATGCGTAAACAAAACCAGGACACAAAAAACCTCGGGAAATGAATAAAAAACAAAATTTCTTCTCTTATGGTCCATAAATTGCGAAATAGTGTATTAACCACCAAATCTCTTAACTGGAGTACAATGAATGACTGTTTTTCACTAGACAAATAAAACAATCACACACACAAAAACCATACGACAATATAAAAATGTGTCATGGACCCACTCCGCTCCCAATCTCCAAACCGCCTATA
The DNA here is from genome assembly GCA_025379985.1 of Phyllomedusa bahiana. Lineage (NCBI taxonomy): Eukaryota > Metazoa > Chordata > Amphibia > Anura > Hylidae > Phyllomedusa > Phyllomedusa bahiana. The sequence goes on along the minus strand of JAODAL010014359.1, from coordinate 5,782 downwards.
CCCCGGGGTATTTTTGTGCAAAACAGCAGGCACCCTTTTTCCCCGGAAAAAGAACTTTGTAACGTTTTTTTGATACTTGAATATCAAAGCCTTGTGGGGGCAGTTTAAAATCTACGCCATTGGAATCAGAAAAGGAAAGTCCCAATCACTCTCCCCTTTACGACGTAGGGCGGGGCGCTGGGATGAAGGAGCGGAGAGTAGTAGCTTTATACAACAAGAGAGCATGGCAGGGCTAGAAATCAAAAAAAAGCCACTCGAAGTTGTCCGGTCTTAGGTCCAATTTGGGTTTCATTTTTCAAAAATGGGCAACTGGATGTATTGATAAAAAACCCCCGCAGGAATATCACCCCCCCATGATGCATGGAAGGTTTCAAAATTTTTTTTCCGCCGCCGGACATGCGGAGGCACAAAGGAGTGACCGCCGCCCCCCGAGAAAATGGCCGAAGAGCAGGGAACTCTTTAAATTAGTTCATGCATGACTATACAATTATAAAATATCAGCCAAATAAGGTAATTATTCCATATATTAATTAATTTTTATGTGTATTTATTTCTCGTTATCCCTTGTTGGTGTGTCATATAACAGAAAAAACAAGGAATTGTCTAAAAGGGAAAAGTCTAGCACAGGAACAAACCATGCTGTTATGATGGGACCTCTCCCCTACGCGTAAGGGCAATAAACCCCCAGCTCACACTGGGCCCCGGGCTTTTTGCAAAAGGGAAACACAAAACATACCCCATACAGACCACAGACCCTGGAACTCCAGTGCTGTCAATACTAAGCACAAGGTACTCATGGGTACTAACTACACTATATCAGTCCAAAAGTAACTAGAAAAAGTTCTATTCATAATCTTAAAAATCATAGGGGGTTTTTAAAGAGGACCTGCACCCCCAAGAAATTCATGAAGAAAAAAAAAACTTTTTAAAATAAAAACTTGTATAGGTACAATGCTTCCAATATTTGCCATCAATATTTGCCTCTGAACAAACTAATAAAAATATAATGGTAAGAAAAACATTTTTATTCACAAATATTTTTATATAGAAATATGTGTACAAAACAATGCAAAGCCTTGACAGGCTTACCACCCAATTCCTATTGATAGTCCTTTGAGCACGTTCATCCACCTGTATAGGTAGGCACTTGCTGAAGTGCAAATGACTCAATCCATATTAAGGCAGTCTTTTGCAGTGGGGCTGAGATGTCCATTGCAGTGGGTCCACGAGCTGTGTGGATGGCTCAGCTCCTCAAGACAAGACTCTGCCTCAATATGGATTGAGTCATTTGCACTTCAGCAAGTACCTACCTAAATAGGGGGATGAACCTGTGCCAAGGGCTATCAATAGGAATTGTGTGGTAATCTTGGAAAGGCTATGTATTGTTTTGTGCACATTTTTCTATATAATTTTTTTTTTTTATAAAAAAAGGATTGCTTGCTATTATAGTTATTATGGGTCATATTGTCATACACGACTACTATGTGCACTTAGTAATTAGCTATTTTTATGTTCTCCAGCCCTGAGGGGGTTTGGAAGAAGGGTCTTCCACATTCCTGTGTTCAGATCAGAAAAAAGGCACTTCATTATCTATGCACAATCCCATATACCCTGGTTATGAAAAATTACAGAATATAACTCAGAGAAGTTAAACTGACACGTATGATTTCATAAGTCATGCTAAATAGTAATAGATAGTTACTGCAAGTGACCTACTGTATGTAATCATCAGAGGGACCAATATTAATATACTTTATGTAATTAATGTGCTGCAGGTCTGAGAGTTAAACACCGAGACTGCATGAATTATTCAAAGAGAGATCCAAAGAGGAAACATTAAAAACATTTGTTTTTTATAAAACATTCCATCACAAAACTTACAGGAACTGGTGCTGGTTTTGTCAGGGCATTTGCATTGCACGTGGTCTAATAATACAGAGATTGTCCAGTTAAAAATCAGGCCAGTGGTCCTCTGCTACTGTAGCTTTGGAGCATCCTGGGATCCGCTTCTCTTCAGTTCCAGGATCCTGTCCCAACACACAGGAAAGGCTAGTGCCCCATTCACTCACAATGAGGTGCAGGCCTCTTCTGTGTGACGGGGAGCTTTAGAGCTGCAGTGGTGGGTGACCAGGATGTATCACTTTCTTTTCCTGTTTCCCTTCCATTACCCCATTTACAGTAACTGTAATTTTTGTAAACTGGAGAACTTTTAATTGCCAATGGCCAATTGCATATTTCTGTTTGGTAACATTACTGGCACTACATATCTGTATCCATGTGTGGGCAGCACTCCCAATTGTAACTCTTTTGGATGCCACGCTTTAGTGACAGGTTTCTCAATCCAACTAATTTCCATAAAGTATTCAAAAGAAAGTCAGCACTCTAGTTGCAGGGAAAGTGTTATTGATTGCAAAATTCATTTGCTATTCTTGGTCACAGAAAAAGCCCCATTTTGTGTTGCATGGCTCATTATTCCATGTCACAGAAAATGTATTATCATATCTACTTGTTCATAGCGATGTTTCAGGCAACAGCCCTTCTTCATACTTGTTAGAGTTTCCTAAGAGTTTCCTAAGTGAATACCTATGTTGTGGTTACTTTAATGTGGCCTTTGTCAATGTATAGCCAGGTGAATAGTCTTTCTGTGAAGACATAGGGCCACATGTATGAACCTGTTTAGGTCGAAAACTCACTTTTTTGCCCATAGGTTACTATGGGCAAACAAGTGAGTTTTCGACCTAAACAGTTTCATACATGTGGCCCAGAGTGGTGCTTGTTAGTGGCACCATTGCCATCATATGGCTAATCATTCTCTATGGTTTAATACCATGTTTCCCCAAAAATAAGGCAGGGCCATATGTTATTTTTTGATCTGAAAGATGGGTTAGGACTAGTGTTGATCGAACCATTCGAGAAACGTTTAGTTCGAGTCGTGCTTCACAATTTTTTAGAACTCGAGCCGAACCGAACATTTAACTGTTTGTTTGAATAAATGTTCTCGTTCTATATCGCGTTAGAAACGCTATGTTAATAGTTTTTAGGCACATTAAATCAGTGTAAAGCGCACCTGAAAGTACGATCCTCTCAAAAATCTGGTGTCAGGTATCCCTTGCATAGTAAACATAATGCACCTAAAAAGGCGCATTGCGCAAATCGCGACACATAGCAAATCATTGGTAGTGTATGTAATGTGCCTATCGAGGCGCATTGCGCATGGAGGCGCATAACATATTACTAGTTTATGTAATGCGCCTATCGCCTACAAATTAGTAATGATATGTTATGCGCCTCCGTGCACAATGCGCCTCTATCGGAGCATTACATACACTACCAATGATATGCTGTGTTATGGAGGTGCACAGCGTATCATTTTTAGGCGCATTTTAATGTGTCGTGCCCGGCGCCTAGTGTTGGTATACTGTTATGGATGGTAACTCCAGCTTCTCCTCACCTGTATAGGTATAAAAATTAACCCGAACATCTTCTTCCATTGACTTTAATGGGGTTCAAATTTCAAGTTCAACTCAATCTTCTAGTTCAATCATCACTAGATAGGACTTATTTCCAGGGTATGTCTTATTTTGTTGTTCCTCTTTTTTGTTGAACATATAGTACTGCACCGCAGTAAATGATGGATGCAGGCAGTCCTAAAATAATCATACTCATTAGACCCCCTTACACCCAAAACAGTAAGAGTTGACAAGTGCCTTATGATGGATGGGTTCTCACACACAGATCTGCGTCACTTCTGTCAAAGGGGTGTCACTGTCACCATTACAGCTGTGTTCGACTAAAGCCAAGTGTAGCCGTTGGCTCCCCTGCTGAAAGCAGCCACAATGCTCAGGCTCGGAAGGGGAGTGATTCCAGCAGGACTACCCGATCTGTGTGTGAGAACCCGGCAATAGCCAACCTTATTCTTGTGGAGCGTTTTGAGTGCCACTCTTTCGAGAGGGTGTGCTCCCTTTTGAGGTGTGATTCTTCTTGGGGTTTCTGCTATCCTTGACGAAGGGGCTACTGTCACAGTCTTGCTGCATTCTGTTTCCTATTTTCATGTATAGCTGACCATTTTTTATGGACTGTTACTGGGGGTATTTATTGGGGGAGGGGGTATATATAATGCATACTTCAAAAATCCTGAAAAGTCATGCTAAGGCTTGTTTTCAGGGTAGGTCTTATTTTCGGGGAAATGCAGTAGTAAGATAGTCAGGACCCATCACAACCCTGTAAAATGATGAGAATTCTCTAATTTACAAAGGCTAATATTTTAATAATTAAAGGGGTTGTTGCACTACATTAATTCATCTTACCTCAGTCCTTTCTCAGTTTCAGGGGCGTGTTTACTGGCTTCTACTGGTTTCTATTGGCTATTACTGGCCTGTAGTGATGCACTGCTGAGGACGCTAGGTCTGTAGCTATAGCGACGGGTGCTGTCAGCCGATTAGGAGAAATTGCACAACTCTGTAGCTATAGCGACCTGAGAAGCTGATGCAGCTCATAGAAGAGGAGATATTTAGAAATAGGTAGAACACTGTTAATGGACATATATTGCAAAGTGACATGTTTTATAACAACTAATCCCTGTGGTGAGACAACCCCTTTAGGCATTCCAGGGAATTTATTGCATATAGAATACCTGAACATCCAATTTTGTATCTTAGGGTGAAGTGAAAATGCACAATAAAAAGGATAGTCAGAAAAAATACAGACATTAACCTTTGTAACTCCAAACCTAGATCCTACTTGCACACAGAACTTGAGAGTTTGGACAATGTTAAAAGTTTTATTAGAGCATAACTTATTGTTTTGAATGCTTTTGCCAGTGATCCAATACAGTGATGTCAGTATATTTCTACAGTTATGGAGTACTAGGCAAGTTGCCTTTGGCACTGTCATTAAAATATAAGTGATCTGTATTATGAGCTATTCCAGCTATTATATAACATGCTTGTTTTGCCAGAATCCAGAAAGTTGAGCAGAACAAATAAAATGTCCCTTTCACAGACCATAGACTGCCATGAAGTAACAAAGGTATTATAAAAATCCTATATAGAATAGAAAGATCCAGATGTTTTCCCTTGCCCTCGGGACACCTGAAAGGCTGCACAGGTGGCACATCTGCCTTGGTTCCCATACTTTATATTTACAAGTTTCCACAACTTCAAACTGCAAATCTGTTACAGTGTGATGGAGGCATGATGGAAATGATCATCTGTCTTAAAGGGACCTTACAGTCTTTTACACTACTAGAAGAAACTCAAAATGACTGCATCTATTTGTTCAGAAATATCAGTTAAATTAAATCATTCTATTTTCCTCATTGACAAAAGTATTTCCAATCTTGCATTAATGTTTTAAGGTCATGGATGCAGAGAGTAGTCAGTTCAATGTATTTCTTTCATCTGAGATTACACAAGGTCCAGAAGCATACAAATCAGTCCCATGTATCGAGGGGTATCTGCTTTGTGTTTTAACTTTACCTGATCTGGAATCAATCACATTCGATTTACATATCCAACATCGAAGTGACATGTTATGTGACCTGATGAAGCCTACTGCAGGATTTCATAGCTCTGCTTGCAGTTAAATGCCTAACTCGTTCTATCTTACATTTTTCAAAGCTCCACTTATTATTAGAGATTTAAAGAAAGCGGATAGAGGATTTTATAGGGTTTCCGTGTATTGTTTCATGTTATGTCCTGACAGGGTCACAAGTACATTCAACTACAAATAAATGTGTCTCTTTTATCTTTACTTCCTTCTTATTGGTATGTTGAAACCCTGG